>JALLAR010000072.1:0-27409 GCA_036939335.1 Conticribra guillardii
GTTACTAGAAGCGAGAAGTGAATGTAGCAGATTATTGTTTTCGTTATTTAGAAATTATGAGATGATTTGTTACTTTATCTGAATATGTGGGTCCAACGATGATTTCTTCAGTATTAACTTGCAAAGCATGTTGCCATTCGTTTATCAAAGTCATAAAGTGAGGCGAAACACCTTCCATTCTGAGGAGAATGTCAAGAAATAAAAAAATAATAATGGATTAATGTTCTATTTTCATTTCATACCTAATTGCATCTTTTTATTATCTATTGTATCCAACCAGTCATGGTTCTTTCAGTACAAAAAAACGCGAGCGTGAACATTTAATACTGAGCCTACGTAGGAAATGGTAAGTTGACATGTGGTACTGTTGAGAATAAGTTGCGAATGCTGAAAGTGCTCACAATTTCATGTTCTTGGTTGTATTAGATGGCTCCAATCACTGGAATAATGTTCCTCTCCACAAAAAATAATAAAATAATGCATACACTGCGCGAAAATAATTATTACCATGCCTCCACTTTCATTCTAGAACAAAGTTCTTTCTTCATTGTTGGATGATAGATCTTTTTTCATTCAAAAAAATATATAAACATATAAAAGATCCGTGCAAGTACCAAGAAATACTCGACGGACTGAATCATCTCATAATTTCTAAATAACGAAAACAATAACTGCTACAATCACTTCTCGTAATATCAGCCAAACAAACATCGTAAAAAGAAATCAAATATGAAATCATTCTTCTCCACTTCATTCGCAGCCCTCCTAGTTCTAGCCAAGGCTGATGTTCATCCTGTCGTGCGCGGTCTTCGACCCATGGGTGGAGGCGACCAAGGCAGGCCTGGCAGTATGGGTGGAGGCGGTCAAGGCAGGCCTGGGGGCGATATCGAACAAATGATCGCTGCCGAGTGTCCTACATTCGATTGCACAGGAGTCGTCAAAACAGATGTTGATTGTTCCATTGAAAAGCCAATGAACAAAACCGAAGGCTCGCGTCCTGACTTTATGAACATGACCGACGCTGAAAAAGAGGAGTTCAAAATCGAAATGAACGCCAAGAAGGAAGAGCGTCGACAGAAAATTCTCGAATGTGCATGCTGCACGGACAGTGGCACTCTGGACCTCTTAGCCAAGAAAGAAGGCACAAGTACTAGTATCTTTGGATCGGGAAGGCCTGAAATGGGAGTATCTCGTCCTTCAGGAGGAGAAGATGGTGGCAGTGTCTCTGGACGCCCAGGGAGCTCTGGAAAGACTATTCAAGATGCGCTAGACGAAAAATGTCCTGATTTCGACTGCGCCAGCGTGGATGAAGAGAGCGTTGACTGTACACGTTTTGATATCATGACGAACCAGAGACGCAGCAAGAATATTCTATTTTGTGGATGCTGCCGTGAGTTGAATGATGTATTGGAAGTAGCATCTGAGCGGGCCCGTCCTGGTCGAGGAGATTCACAATCCATGCAAGACGGCACTTCTGCTTCTGGTATGGGTGGCAGGCCGGGTGGAATGACTGGCGGGTCACAATCACAAGAAGGTGGTGATGGAGCTGCATTAGGTGGTATGCAAGGTAGTATGGGTGGGTCGGAATCAGAAGGAGGTTCCTCTGGTCGTCCCGGCGCTGGTGTATCGGGAGGATCTGGAATCGACATCCAGAGTTTGCTTGCTGAAAAGTGTCCAAGCTTTGACTGTCTCAGCGTTGACTCCGAAAGTGTCGACTGTTCGCGTTTTGGCTCCATGACGGGCAGAGAGAGACGCCGCAGTGGCGTCCTTTTCTGTGGATGCTGTGTTGATAACCAGGATGAAGATGATTTGGCTTTGTTTTTGGTGTCAGCTTTGAATGTCAACTCTGAAATCATAAGTGAGGAAGTCGATGTAAGCAATCCAGCCTCTCGTGTTGGTGCCGTGTCGGCGTTTGCTGTTGTGGCCACTGGAGCTGTGTTTATGGTAGTGTAGGGTCTGTGGACAAGCTGGGCAATAAGATTGGTGTGTTTTAGTTCAAAATCGAAGTGATGGTAGAAATAAAGCTGGTGTTTTACCATTTGTTCTCTTCTATATAAAAATAATATTTATCATGTATCTCTTTGAAAAGAATAGGGAACAATCAATATTTTTTCACGCTAATTATTTCCTGGCTCATGAGTAAAATAAGATCAAAGTATGCAGCAACAGAATCATTGAGAACAAAAATGCATATCAAAATGAAAATATAAAAGTTAATTGGCAGTTTTCACAAGGGTCTGATCTTTTAGCAGCACCATAGCAGTGTATGTTTATATTGGTTCTGTTCGTTGGTGTTTTTTTGCATTATGGTGAGGAATGTTAGTTCACTTGTTGAATTGCTTTGGGTCATTTCTTATTCTACTATTTCTTGTGTTACTTCTTGAAAGAAAGATGGAACAATAAATTATAAATGACAACAAATTGCAATACCAAAATCCAATCGTTTCTTTAAATCATAATGTCAGTCCAAATAGTGTATACATTTTTTTTCTTCTTACATGTTCCTGATTTTGTACCTCAATTTCGCCAAAACAAAAGAACCAAGTTCATCAATTGTACATTTTGTTACAAACAACAACTCCTCTTCCTTTTCCTTCTCTATCATTGGCTGATGATCGTCGCCATCTTCTCCGGCAGTGGCAACACCATCCTTGACATATCTAGGCACACATTTCCCTCGCAAGTCAAAACATTCACTCAAAATTCGACGGAGTACATGTCGACGCCGTCCAAGCCGCCCCGGTTTTAATATTGTTTCTACATCGATAGGAGAGGGTGTATCATTGTTGTCTAGTGCCATGTCAATCAGAAGAATGGATTGCATGGGTGACCGAGTTCCTTCCTCGTCAATGTCGTCTTCGCCATGTTCAGGATTACCATCTTCTTTTGGACTTCGCCGTAATTTGCTTATTCCTTTTCCCGATGTAGAAGCTCCATTTTTGGTTTTCGTATTGGCCATTCGAGTTGCAAATGCTCGTTTCGACTTTTCTCCTCGAATCTTTTGTATTTTTTGCATGATCTCCGCGGAAGGTTCAAATGATAATGCATTTTCCATGCTACTCGGTGGGTCTGCTTTGAGAAGAATGCCCTTCATTGTGGTTTCTCCATTGTCTCGTGCAATTTCTGTTTCTATTTGGACATTTTTCCTCCATTGTCTCAGTGCCATCCGTTCGGCCTCTTTGAATTTTTTATTATTTTTCCTCGCCTCTGATTTTCTTTGATTGGCCTGTAGATAAGTAATGATTGCTTCCGTCACTTCTTCTTCTGACAGGGAGGCCAATTTGGGAGACTCCAAAATATCCGAGGGAATATCCCCCAGTAATTTATCTTGCCTTCGTTGCGTTTTTTGAGCTCGCGATACAACCCGCCCCTTCCATCGTTTATTGTACCATTGTTCTTTCCATGTGCTATTGTTCCATAATCGTAATTTGGAGTTGGATCGTCGAATATGTTCCGATGACGGGTAGGTGAATGCAGGGTTGGTCGAGAAGGGATTGTTACTCATCGCCCAATATGCCATGTTTTCCTCCTCGGACGCGGATGGGTCGTCATCATCATCATCCTCCTCCAAATTGTTTTTATCATCGTATGTAGTGTTATATCCATAATCATCGTCATTGGAAATATCATTGTATATATAAGACAAATCGTAAGGGTCGGGTTTTTCTCTCAAATATATTAAATCACTGGGATCGTGCCAGAAATAACCTTCGCTGTTCAATGGTGAATTGGCCGCTTCGACTCGTCGTTTTTTATCGGTCCATTCCAATTTATGTTTACGGAGAAGATATGATCGACATGCGAGGAGTACTTGTGCTTCGTCAATGTTGGTTGTGTCAATTTCGGGATTGATGTTGCTTGTGGATGATGCTGTGAGATTGTTGTAGTTATCGTTTGGTCCGTAGGATGATGCTGCTGGGCTACGAACTTTCTTCTTTTTCTTTGTTTTACGATTGGTGGTCTTGAGTTCGACATCATCGCCTAGACTGTATTTTTCGTGCAGAGAACTTTTTCTCTCGTGAAAATAATAATTGTTGTGTTCATATGAAAATACGGAGGCAACTTTCAATTCATCCCCCAGTCTATTGCTGCTTTGACTCGAAACCCTTCTTGAGCTCGTTGTTGGAGTGGGAGAAAAGGACTCGACAAATAATAAATTGATATGCATGCAGGATAATAATAATGCCCCATATAATAAAGTTGCATTCGCATTGCATTCGTCCGACTGCCGTGAATGCCTACAAGGCGACGTGTGGAGTAGTTCTGCGTGATCATGAAAGTCGGGGCATTGATGTTCTAACTTGCCAACAAGCAGCAGAATAAACAATGGAATCAAGTAATATTGAAGCGTGGTGATGATGGAAGTCGAAAAAGTCGCCATGGCGGAAGGGATTGAGAAAATGATGGGGCTTCATTGACGTTGTGGCGTTTCTTGCTGTCGCCGTTGCTGTATTATTGGCGGCTACTATTGGACTAATATGGTTTGTCAGGTTGGGGCCGTCTGCCGGTGGCTTGAGTTCTGTTGTTCTTGTTTTTTGTGGCAGTCCTCTGCGTTTGCCGTCGTGATTTATGGTTAACGAAATGACAAAAAAGAAATTCCTATTACTAGATATGTAAACGTATTATAATACATAGATAGATTTAATTTTTATTGAAATCATATTTATGTAATTTTTAATTGTAACTTGATTAACTCTTAACGTCGTCGTCCTCTAGCTCAGGTCACGATCGCTGCATAACCATGAAAGGAGCAACGTATTCATCCTTCAACGCCCCCATTACCATCTCCCAAACCCTCCCCATCCCAATCCCCGACCCCGATGGAGTCCTAGTCCAAATCCAAGCCACCGGCGTGTGCCGCTCCGACTGGCACGGATGGAAAGGCCACGATGGCGACATTCAACAATATTTCGATTCCGTGGGTCCTCCCTTCATTCCGGGCCACGAAGCTTCCGGAATCATTGTCCAGATTGGATCCCGCATTCAATCCTTGAAAGTCGGTGATCGCGTCGCCATTCCATTTATACTAAGTTGTGGAACATGTCGCGAATGCAGCCATCCGAGGAATCAACCGACGGTATGCGAAGATCAGCATCAGCCGGGATTTACCATGTGCGGCACGTTTGCAGAATATTGTGCAATATCGCGAGCGGAGCGAAATGTAAGAATACTTCCAGAGAATGTCTCGTTTGTGGAGGCGGCGGCTTTGGGGTGCCGATTTACTACGGCGTATCGGGCGGTGTTGCAGCAGGGACAATTATGTCAATCTACTGCTATAAAAGGTGGTGGGAATGGTAACAATGAAAAGACGGTTGCCATTTTTGGATGCGGTGGATTGGGGTTATCCTGTGTTGCAATTGCCGCAGCCTTTGGTGCTAAAAGAATTATTACCGTGGATATAAATATAGATGCATTGGAAAAGGCATTGGATTTGGGTGCCACAGACATTGTACGATCAAAAATAATGCCGATGTCTTATCAATGGAATGATTCGAATATTAAGGACAATGCCGTGTATCGTCAAATTATGGAAATGACAGATGGAGCAGGTGCCGATCTTACCATCGATGCTGGTGGCTTTGAACAAACATGCCTAGATGCCATATGGACAACTCGGCGGGGAGGACGCTTTGTTCAAGTAGGATTGCCATCCAAGCAGGTGGCAATGCCAATGGCCCGAGTGGCAGGGAGGGAAATTATCATTGCAGGCAGTCATGGATTTTCATCAGTGGAAGATAATAGTGGAGTTTCCGCATTGGATCATATTCTTGAGCTTGTGGCATGTGGTAAATTACAGCCGAGGAAGCTGGTGGATAGAGAGGTGACGTTGGAGGAAGGAGTGAAGGCGTTGATGGATATGGATACAGTTTCACCATTGGGTATGGTTATGATTACAAAGTTTTGTGGTAGTGACACAAAAAGTAAACTTTGATGCAGCAATGCAAGAAAGCCTTTATGAAGACGTAGATATTATCCTCCCTTATCTCAGGACAAGGGAAGCGGCGTTGGAGCTGGTTGATATGAGCGACAACAATATTATGGGCACGGTAGTATGGTTTAATTTTAAATTTAATCAACTTTTTAGTCCATATCTAGTCTACAATTCTTTTATAACTTTTTGGTAAGATGCAACTAGCAAAACGTGTTTTTCCTCGTGAAATTTAATATCTCTCCACTCGCAGGTTTTGCGTAATTCCTTTTACGCAACATGCAAAGAAGTCTTCGGTAAAAAAAGATTTTTGCTATTCATTGAATACAATGAAAAGAAGCTTTGTTTAGGATTTTCTGTGGTTAAAACAGTTTGAGACGTTATCAATATGAATATTAACCACAGAAAGAGTGAACTTGGGACAACTAGAGAGTGATCAGAAACAGTTTAACAGAGCACGGATATTTTTACTTAAAGGTAGTACTTCTATTTATGCCAGAACCAATATTAATTGAAATTTCAAATCAATTTTAATTTTAATTTTGCCACCGATATGATTCACAATATCCAAGCTAATCTAAGAAAAGCACCGATGTATGTGGCGTATTCATTGATACGACAAACACAAACGTATAACAACACAGTGAATATCTTTTCATTCATACTAAACGCCATGGCGCGCTCATTCTATCTCCGTCGCTTGGCGGCCATTGCCTTTGTTGCTGCCCATACTACGCCAGTTTTAACGCAATCAGTTGACATAGTGTATTCTCACGACATTGGCCATTCGATCAATGCACACGATGGTGTGCATGAATGTCCCGACGTCCAAGTACTGGGAATAGAGCATTCGCGCTTGGCTTTTCGTATTGAAGAACTAACTCTTGAACTTGAAAGCGCAGAAGTCAATCTTTCTCAGCATCAGCTCAATGTCACAAGGAAAGATGAAGAAATATTTGATTACCAAATACTACTTCAGGAGGCAATGTCTGAATTAGCAGCTGCAATTTCTGAGCGAAACGATTCCTTTCGAAATTTCAAGTCTCTTCAAGAGAAAATGGAGCGCATGGAACGAGAACATTTGAAAATTATGAACAACACTGAAACTGAAATGATGATACTCCGCCAAGATTTAGAGCGACGAAAGAGACAAGTGAAGTCTACCGAAGATCGCTACCATGATACTCGAAAAAAGCTTGCAGAAGTTGACGGAGAATTGCGAAAAATGCACAAGCGTGCTATTAGCCAGTACGTAAACTTCACTAACATGGCGAATGACGCGTGGTCACAAATAGAGAAGACTACTGCAAAGGCGAATAATATCGTAGAAAGCCGATGGGGTCGCCAGTATCGACGATTGCGTCCACGCATTCAACGAGCGAACAGATATGTAAAAAATATGTATCGAAATGCGGAATCGACTCTTCGCCAAAAGTTGACGTCGCTTCAAAGAAAAATGATGTCAAATTGGCATCGATCTACAATCTTTCGACCATATTCTGAGAATACGTGGAAACAAGTCTCGAGTTTGGCAGGCAATATCTACTTACAGCACGAACCAGCAATAAATGAGGCAAAGGAAGCATGCCACTTGAGTGCCATCTCTATTATTGAAGAAATATCAAAAAGTGTTATCAGTTTCCTTGATGCATCAGTAGAGGAGAGAGAAGAGAGAATGAAAAAATTAAAAGAACAAAGAAACGACCCAATTAGTCGTCATAAAGATAGGATGAAACGCCACAAGGATGGATTCGGTACAGATGAAAAACGTGATAAAGATGACGAATTCGTCGTAGAGAACATCAAGCCTACTATCCTTCATTTAAAAACGAGAGAATTTTGTACCTGGGTGTTGGATAATTCTGTAGAATTGGTCAAACGAGGAACTGCAATGATGCCTCTAGCTCTCACATTGATCGTGTCCAAAAGCGTTGTCGTCGGGCTAGTGCTCCTTTATTTTGGCGTCCCGTATGAGTTCGTCTGGTTCGTTGGAATTTGTAGATGCATCCGATCGAAAGGAAAGAAGAATTGCGATTGAAGAGTCAAGTTCAGTGAAAAATCTTCCTGGTGTGTCAGTATGGTTTGTTTGTGGTTGATACAGATTATGTCAGCCCATGAGTTGCTTTATTTGTATTTTTTGGGTCCAAAAGATGCCAAAATCAAATACGCATGCATTCGAAACAATAAGTCTTTCGATAACAAATAAAAATTCAACACTAGTTATCTCAGTATCAATATCATTCGACACATATAAATATGTTTTACGAATTATCGCTTTCTCGACCGAAATACTATCTCTGAGCCCCGAATGCATCCTCTGATACAAGGGTCAGCAACTTCTTAAAAGCAACAATTCCTTTACCCTTCTTGTCCAGTTTTCTCCATACTGTAAGCATTTCTTGCTTATTGAGATTGAGTCCAATGGATTCACAGCACTTCGCCAATCCATCAGCATCCAATAATCCATTTCCGTCGTAATGTGCAATGAAGTATGACCTAATTTGGTCTTGTTTGGATGCCAACATTTCGTGCAAACGAGTAAAGTTGCTGAACGGAAATGTTCGATCATCACATTCCATCAATCGATATGAATACTCATCTGCATTAAGGAGCAAGAATTTATGCCCAACAATATCAACAATATTCCCAACATACATGTCTTTCGCGGTATAAAGTGCACCATCAGAGTGCTTCATTGTTTGACGCCTAAGAAAGTTCCCACCCATTACACCACTGTTTCTAACAGGAGGCTCTCGGATGGCAATGGTATCGTCCTCCATGAAGAATTGAATGACAAAACGGCGGGTCGCATCTTCAGCTTTGTCGCTAACGAACTGTGCGTTGAACCTAAGAATGACGCCACTCTTGTCTCTCATTTTTTGCAAATCTTTCTTTGGCGGTGGTGGGTTTAGGCTTCCAGTGCAGCTACGCAACGAATCTTCTTCCGTTCCGAAGCCATTGTACGGCGGAATGATTCTCTTCACTGCTACCGTCTTCCCTGCAACCTGAAGTGGCATATCCTTCTTCAACTCAATGCCGTTGGACAAGTAGTATTGTCTGGTAAATATATCACACCTTGCAATGACCATGGTGCGCCCAAACACATTTATGGTGTCGCCTATTGCAAGATCTTTCCAAAAGTAACAATCTGAAGATGCTGAAACTATCCCATTCTTCGGCAGTCTCGATCGTTTCAGTAGCTTTGGAAAAGAGTCGCTTCCATCGTTTTTCGAATGAACTCGCATAATTTCGACAGTGTCGTCCGCGAGATAATAAAACAAGCGAAAATACTGAATATCGCCATAAAGCCTTCCTCTGTCGTCCCATACAACTTGGAAGCAAAGGGCATCTGTTCCGCTTTCCAGAAACATGCCGCGATCCGTAATCGAAGTTTCTTTGCCCAGCATAGATTCCATTACTTGTTTGAGTTCGTGCATTTTTCTCTTTCTGTCAACTCCTGGGACTCCAGACTCTCGTCTCATTTTTTCCTTGTTGACCTCGGCAAACTGATCACGCGGGAGTGGAAGAGATTGAACTTCGTCGAAATCCCATTCGTGATGATCCAGCACGTAGTTTCTTGTACTTTTGTTGCAACTGGTTATGTGGAATGTTCTACTGTAAATTACGACTTGGCTTCCGATTTTCAAATCATCAATTTCGTAGTAACAATCTTCTTCGTGAACAGATCTCCCCGGTTTCGCTACTCTGCTTCGCCTCAAAAATACGCCCTGCGGAATCCCACTGTTTTCCTGCTTTGTTTGAATGATTTCCATTGTTCCATCCTCAACATAAAAATACATTTCACAAGTATGCACACGCTTCTCCTCAATTGCACTCTGGAGAACATCCTCCTCATAATAAGCATTGAAAAGAAGAACTCGGCGATCGTGTTCCAGAAATGATGGTAATGCCGATGATGGACAGAATGGTAGTGCAATGTTGCAATTCTCGCGATCTGCCTTCTTTCTAAAAAAGCTGTATCTTCCGCTTACATCCGTGGGGTCGAGGACTTCTTTAGCAATGCCAACAGGCGCAGTCGTTGGCCTGTTTCCAAACGCCGAATGTCTTGATTGGCGAGAAGGAGGTCGAGCTGATAATGGAGAACGAACCACCATGTAACCATTTACGAAGCTCAGCGTTTGATTCTTTGCGCTGTTCGGACGTGACATGTTGCTCGGACGAAAGCCCGGCAATGCAGGAAAGTTTGTTTGGAATGACAATCCGTCATCTTCGTAATCATCGGATTTGTCTTCGTTGGCAAATCTTGGCCCTTCTTCTTCAAGCCGAGAAGAGGAGTTCCAATCGTAATTGAATAAACTCATGCTCTATTCTTCTGTGCTTCTTTGGCGCGCTGCCATTGGTGGTGTCATTTATTTGCTGGAGATAATAACCACCCAATGATTCCGTGCCCCAAATTACAAATGCCTCCTCTTAGTAAACTATATGAGGGTGTTCGTAGGTTTGTGCATTAAAAATCTGCTGATCATAAAAACTAGCACGTGTTTTCTACCTTAAGCCAACCGAAAAAGAATAAGGTACGATAGTACAAATAATTAGTGATGTGGGAAGATATTGGAAAGTTAAGTGGGTTGCCATTCTACATTGTGCTAGTCCTTGTAGCATTGAACCTAAGGATGAGCTTCATATCGCACAAATAAGATCCGAAAAGCTTACACATGAACTTGGCAATAAAATTAGAGAGTTAGGTGTAGCAAGCCGCAGCAGAGAATTGCATCAAGAACAGTAAGTGATGATACCATTTAAAATAGCTGGTGTTGTTAATGATTATGATATTGCTTTTGTTAATCATTGTTACCTTGCAATTTGTTAGAATTGAACAGGTCAAATTGAGTCTTCAAGATGCAAATCGTCA
Source organism: Conticribra guillardii (assembly GCA_036939335.1). Taxonomy (NCBI): domain Eukaryota; phylum Bacillariophyta; class Thalassiosirophyceae; order Thalassiosirales; family Thalassiosiraceae; genus Conticribra; species Conticribra guillardii. The sequence goes on from JALLAR010000072.1 coordinate 10,803, forward strand.
CGCCTCGGTGATTGAAATTGAGGTTGAGAATGAAAAGGAAAGGAACAAAACTCTATCAGATTTGGTGTCTTCTCTCGAGGACGAGAATAGATCACAAAGACATCAGTTGTTAACTATTCAGGGGCAACTACAGCAGCTGACTGAAAAAAATCTCCTGAAAGATGAACAAATTTCAATATTGTCAAAAGAGAAGGACTCTCTGCATTTGCAATGGAAAGCGACAGAGCAACATATGCTAGAAAGATCAAAAGCACTGGAAGAAAAGCTTGCCACGCAAAATAAAATAGAAGATGAACTAAGAAGAGAACACTTGGAAAGAACGCAAGAACTCCAAAGTGTTACGTTGCATGCTGTAGATTGTGAAGAAGCAAAAAATAGAATTGAAAAACAGCTCAATGATGTGATTAATAACTCAGAGAGGGAAAGAATCAAAGCAACAGAATTGGCGCAAATTAATGCAAATAACATTATTATGATGCTACAATCTGAACTCAAAAATTCTACGCATCAATCAGAGTTAGCTGAAAATCGCGAGAAAGAGGCATTGGTGCTGGCGCAACAGTCAAAAAAAGAGACTGCCAACATACTTGAGAACATGAACAAAAAGATTGCAATTGATAGAGAAAGGCAACGGTTAGAAATGTGCAGTTTGCACAGTATTGAAATCGGCAAACTCAAGTCTGAGCTTGAGTTAGCAACTGAAAGGAATAAACGCTTGTTGGAAGAGCTCGAAAAAGAGAAATTGAGTATTTCGGAACAGTTCAATCATTCAATTCGACAGGCAGAAATACGGATTTCTAATACAGATGCTAAGATGCAACTTGCAATGACAGAGTTGCGGGAAAAGACACATCAATGTGTCAAATTGCAGGCTGAAGTTGATGAGGTGCGTTGCATTTACATAAAAATCAATAGTGTGGCATGTGTGTCTAGTTTTCTCTCAAATGACAGATTGTCTCATTGTACACAAAAGTCTAATCAAACCAAGGAAATGGTGGAAATGAAGCTTGATTCCCTGAATGGACAACTAAAAGATATGCAAAAGTGTAGGGAAAAAGATGAACATTCCAAACAATTGTTGGTGCAATCAATGCAGCAGCAGCTCCAGGAAGCATCGACAAAGCTAAACCAAGAGCGTATTCAACATAGCAATGCTGCCAAACAACTAGAGGGCAGTATTGTATCTTCAATTAGACACGAATTCTCGCAGTGTGGATGGTAGCATTGGGGAAAAAACACCACTGTTAATATCCACTTTTCGTTTAGAAAATAATTATTTTCTTTTAAGTATTCATTATCTAATCAGGAAAATTAAAAAGTGAAACCAATTACTCGCAATGAAACAAAAACAGGTGTAGTCTCCTACTGCACTTTCCGCGGTGAAACTGTCACACTTATTTAATGTTTTACTTGTTTTCGTCATCACCATGGTCAGGGTTGGGACTGTATGCTGGTGATGTAGGGCTATATGCCGGTGACGTTGGAGAATAAGCCTAAAACAACAGAAAAAAATGGTAAGAATAAGCATTGAAGTGATAATTACAGAGCAACATATCAAAAGAAGCACACTCACTGGAGATGTAGGGCTGTACGCTGGCGATGTGGGGGAATAGGCGGGAGATGTTGGCGAGTAAGCAGGAGATGTGGGGCTGTATGCTGGAGACGTCGGGGAATAGGCCTGGAATAATCGAAAGTTAAGATGCAATAATATTATTTCAGCTTGGAACAAGTTTCATAAATATGATACAAAATCAATCAATAAGTCTTACCGGAGAAGTTGGGCTGTAGGCTGGAGATGTTGGGCTGTATGCTGGAGATGTGGGTGAATAAGCCTGAATTAAACGATAGGGAGAGAGTGAAAATAATTCCATAGTTAAGGAAAGAGGATTCAGTATGAAATCAACACATCCATGCATGATAAAAATGAACTCACTGGAGACGTTGGGCTGTATGCTGGAGATGTTGGAGAATAAGCAGGTGAGGTAGGGCTATAGGCTGGGGATGTGGGCGAATACGCTGGGGAAGTGGGACTGTAAGCTGGAGACGTCGGGCTGTAGGCTGGGGATGTGGGTGAATACGCCTAAAATGAGGAAAGAGAAACAATCGAAGGGATTTAATTAAAACAGAGAGCAGTCAGGGTTGTGCGCATTTGAGCATGAATGATCAGAATAAGCTGAACAAACTCACGGGTGAGGTGGGACTGTACGCGGGAGACGTGGGGGAGTATGCAGGTGAGGTAGGACTGTAAGCGGGAGATGTGGGGGAGTAAGCCTGCACAAAAACAAAAAAGCGGAGGGAAATGATGAGATGATATGAATCATAATGAAACCAAACAATGATGTAGAATATTTAGTAAAACTCACTGGCGAAGTAGGGCTGTACGCAGGGGAAGTGGGGGAATATGCCTGATAAAACAACCAAGCAAAAAATGTCAGCAACAAGAAATGTATGTACGGGTCAATATACAAAGTGAAATGAGAGATAGGCTTACTGGCGAAGTAGGACTGTATGCTGGGGATGTTGGAGAGTATGCCTAAACAAGAGAAGGAAATAAAAACGGTGAGAACTAACAGTCGAAGAAGAAATCAAAATTTGGAGTAACACACTGACACAGACTTACTGGAGATGTCGGGCTGTATGCTGGACTTGCTGAGCCATATTCTTCGGTACTATAAGAACCACTTGCTGGACTGTATGATGGTGAAAACCCACCAACGGCAGGCGAAAATCCCCCAGCTAATGGTGACATCATTTCCATCGATGAATTCATGGACGGAGAGGAATGGAAAGGGGTCGAACCGTATGGTGTAGGCATGCTAATGCCTCCAGCAAGCCCCAAGTCCTTGTCACCTTCAAACCCATCAACAACGACCTCAACAGCATCACGAACAACTTTTTGCTCATCAAGCAAAAGATCCATATCACCAGTTCCAACTCGGGCAAGCTGCCCCATCATAATATTTTCTGTGACACCTCTTAGAACCTCTTCCTCGGCATAAAAGGCTGCATCATTCAACATGTCCACAGTTTCTTCAAAAGAGCATCGTAGTAATGGCCCCGACTCAACACGATTTATGCCATGACGATCGACAGCCATCAAATGACCATGCATTGTCATTACATCGACTAAACATGCAAGGTGGCGGTAATTCACATATGAACCATCGAAAGAAATGACATTTCTAAGCTCACTCAGAATAGCACCACGCACTCCCTCGATGCCAAGAACCATGAAGACCTCTACAATGTCATTAGATATAGTTCTCGATGGGTCAACATAGTCCACTCCAAGAACAGACATGAGATTTGTACCATCTGTTTCAAGAACCCACTCGTCTGAGATACCAAAGCCCTTCTCATCATCCCAAATGGTTTTCTTGGCACCACCACGCATGAAAACCTTCTTGACATCTTCTACTCCCCGCAGCTTGAGTGTCTGCAGCATGCTCTTCTCCAACTGTTTCAAGAAAACATCATCTTCCTGGCCGAGCTCCACATCATCATCTGCCATGATAGGATTTCCATCTTCGTCCATTCCCTGGATCACAGGTACATCATTCACTATCCGAATGCGCAACACCAAGTCATCAGCATTATCATCCGACACAAGCACACTCACATCACTTCCGTACTCATTCGCAATCTCTGCTGCGATTTCATTCATCTTGATCTTCTTGTCCACCATGACAACTTGATTCAATTCAACACGCAGGACCCATGGCGAAAGGCGACGGAGATCCTCTTCGGTTTCTTCTCCCATTTCATAGTATTCTTTGACAAAATCTCGATCCATCTCAACAATTGTGTTCATAGGGTCTGGATCATAATAGATTTCTGTGAGCTTCGTGACATCCCTGAGCACTGTATATTCAATCATGGAGTGCACTAACTTGGCGACATCTGCATCACTGCTCCATTGAGGCTGTAAGTAGATGGTCAAACCTGGTGTTTTGACAGTCTTGGCCACGTTGATGATTTCTTTAAGACGCGGCACTCCCAAAGTTACATTCTTCGCAGACACACCAGCGTAGTGAAAAGTATTGAGTGTCATTTGTGTTGCTGGTTCACCGATACTCTGAGCAGCAAGTACGCCGGCCATTTCACCTGGGCTGACCTTGGCATGATGAAATCTTGTCTCAATCTCACCAAGTACCCAAATCAAGGCTGCCTCGCTCAAACGGTATTCCTTGAGGACGCGCTTGCTAGCAAGATAACTTCGAATCAAGATACGATACAGAGCCGTTGCATTATCCTGGGCTTCAACACTCAACACGTCATCCCCAACCACGACCACAAGGCGTGTCAACATGGCTTCAACTTTTGCGATAACATCCTTAGGGTGAAGGTCTGATGGTACCGCCTTATCAATTTGAAACTGGCGAAGGGCATTTTGAATGACGCGTTTGACATTTCCAGGAGCATATGAATTTACATCAGCTTCTCTGCCAGCTTCACGGTTAGCCATAACAATACGAAGGCTAGCTTGATCTTCTTTGAGAGTTTCCATTTCACGGTCAAGCACCTGCTGCACTTCATGGTTGTGACGGCAGTCTTCGATTATTTCTGGTTCAAGAAAGAGAAGTCCTTGGTCGTCAAAACCAAAGTCTGGATCGTCTGACTGAAGAAGATATCGCTCTTCTAACTCACGTTTGGTCAGCGTAAGAGAGTCAAAGGATTGCCGCTCGATCCAAACAGCATCCATGCCATCTTCTCCGTAGAGAAATTGAACAATCTGTCCTCCAGATGTACGTAAAGTACCATCATACCTTGCCATCACAGTTTCCATTGCTTTCACAAGACGGCGCTGGATATAACCTGTTTCAGCTGTCTTACACGCGGTATCAATCAGACCCTCACGACCACCCATGGCGTGGAAGAAGAATTCCTGTGGAGTCAATCCACTGAGGTATGAGTTCTCTACAAATCCTCGAGATTCTGGTCCCAAATCATCCTTGGAGAAATGAGGCAATGTCCTACGTTTAAATCCGTAGGGGATTCGATTACCTTCAACATTCTGTTGCCCGACGCAAGCAATGATTTGAGAAATGTTGATGAAAGATCCCTTGGACCCACATGTCACCATGGCTTTGACACTATTAGTTTCGTCCAAACTAGCTTGAGCAGATTTTCCAGAAGCATCACGTGCAGTGTTCAGAACTTTGTTGACAAATTGTTCAAAAGATTCAATCATGGTTCGGCCAGGTTGGGTCTCTAAGCTACCATTTTGTCCTTGGCGAACGAGGTCAAGCACCTGTGTCTTGGCTTTGTTAATGGTCTTCGCAATGTCTTCCATAGTGGCAAAATCTGCAATAGTATCACACACACCGATACTGAAACTACTTTGCAATACCCAGTAATTGGTGATAACCTGTGTTTGATTCATGAAGCGTGCTGTATCTTCATGCCCCACATCAAGCCAAGCCGTGTGGATGAGACCACCCATACCCGAGCCAATGGTCTTCTTGTCAATTGTTCCCTGCACTAACTCTCCTTCCATCACCCTGACAATATTGTCATATGCATTAAATGTATTGGGTCCTGGTCCCCCATTGTTAGACTTAGCTGCAAGATTGATCTTGGGCAGAATCATTGATATGATTTGCTTTCCAGTCCACAATTCCTCTGGCTTGAATATTGCTGGTGGGGGGATACGACCATCCCAGTCTTGAACCCACATTAAAATGTTCATCATCAGATCCTTTTTGATGAAAACATCACGTTTTGTCATTTTCTGAACAGCCAATAAGGAATCTTGGACAATACCCATAACTGGACGGTTGGACTGCCCACTGACAATCACACGAGGACTGTGCATCATCAATTCAGCTTCCGCACGAGCAGGCAAACTCTGCGGAACGTGCAAGTTCATTTCATCTCCATCGAAGTCAGCATTGTACGGCGAAGTACAACTCAAATTGAGACGGAATGTACTCCAATCCAAAACTTTGGCCATATGACCCATGATGGACATTTTGTGCAGACTCGGTTGACGGTTGAACAGCACAATGTCACCATCCATCAAGTGACGCTCAACAATCCACCCATTGGCAAGCAGTAAGTCACTTTTGTTCTTAACATAACGCAAATCAATACGGAGTCCATCACTGCGAATGATATGCTTTGCTCCAGGGTGCTCCGTGGGGCCATTTGCCACAAAGTTACTCAACTCTTGAAGGTTGAATGGCGTCACCCGAACGGGAACAGTCAAGTTCATTGCAATGCTTCTCGGCACACCAACTTGATGGATTCCCAAATTGGGGTCTGCTGTGATGACAGTACGCGCCGAAAAATCGACACGCTTACCCATGAGGTTTCCACGAATACGACCTTCTTTCGCCTTAAGTCTTTGCGCCAGTGTTTTGAGAGGGCGTCCACTTCTCTGTGTGACTTGTGGCATCCCACGCATTTCATTGTTCATGAATGCAGCCACGTTGTGCTGGAGTGCTTGCTCGAATTGCTCAACGATTATAGTCGGTTCTCCATTCTGGATGGCAGTTTTGAGAGCAATGTTTGATTTGACAATGTTCACGAGTTGGTGGGTAAGGTCGTCCTCAGAGGATTGGGCGCCACCACCAACAACGACGGAGGGGCGCACATGCAGGGGGGGAACGGGCATCACAGAGACACATGTCCATTCGGGACGTGCCCACGTAACGTCAAGTCCAAGGGATTTGATTTCATCTTCCCGCATTTTTTTGCTGCATGATATCGTAAGATTCATTGCAATGATAAAGAATTCATTTCGTGTGGCAAATTGATACAGGGAGAGAAGTTGTGTGGCATGGCATGAGAGGAGATAGAAATTAAGTCAAATTGAATTATCTTCTCAAGGACACATTCACAAGAAGCTTTCCCCCAACCCGTCACCAAGTGCTATCTATCGAAGTTCATGGATGCAAACATTTCTTCCCAAAGCAGAAATCTTAAATCACAAGTCTTTCACCGAACAAGTCACTACTCACAAGATGTCTACGACCTTCTGGGCGCTCATAAACTGCTTCTTGTCACCACTGGTCCCGGGAATGCGTTCCATGTGATCGTTATACAAGATCTCAACGTGCAACCCGACCCTAGAGTATGTGGGTTGCCAACCATTGCAGTGATCGCACTTCTTTTTCGGTCGAATTAGTTCATGCCTTGGATACATTATTTCGTAATTCGTTGATGTTTGTTAGTGAGCGATATAAAATTTCAATGTGAGAATGAGTTTCATGAGACCAGTGAGAGTAAAATGAATAAATGCACTCGGAAGGGGAAAAAGCATGTCATCCCATCTAGAATTGTCTTCCTCCAAAAACACTAGCTGTATGCCACTCAAGTGAGCGAAATGTCATAGCGGACCACTGCCCCATCTGCCACAATCAGACATAGATCTCGACAATTTCCATCTGCTTCGCTTCTACCCCCTCACTCAGTAGCCATAATCAGAGAATTCAGTGGTGCAATTCCCCTCGTCAAGATTTCTTAAAACCACTCAAAACCTCAGTCACCACACTAAAGAATCTCAAGAACAAATTAATGATAACCTCAAATCTCAACTCACATGGCAGTCAACCTCCTTTTTCTATTCTTAATCTGCCTTGCCCTCTTAAACTTATACTCCGTTTCTTCCATTTTTATCCGACTGCAATGGAAACACACACACCGCAATGCTTTGAGAGACATATCGATGAACCCTTGATGGTAGACGGGACGAGCGAGTTCAATGTGGCCAAAGTATCCGGGGTCGGACTTGTCGTGGAGGTCACCGAGGCGAGGGTCGTTGACTCCTCCGTAGACGGGCTGTCCTGCCATGTAGGTCTGTGGACATGAGGACGAGGGAGAATAAAAAAATTAATGTGCTTAGAATTGCCACGGTACAAATAATGATGAAATGAGGAAGGAGATTCATGCAGGATTGTTTCCTCAAAAAAATTGTCGTGATTAATAACTCGCTGAATGCATGACATCGCTTTTCACGCCAACTTCCAGCTGTGAACAGTCTGATGCCTAATGTCCCAAACTCCGATTCCCATGTAATGTGGCCAACCGAGTTTGTAATTCAGCCCCCCAGAATTCATCTACCCGACCCATCCGCCTGCCCCACCCCCTCTCTGCGGTCCAACTTATCCACCCCCCGCCCTAATGATTTCTTATACAGGCGTTGACTCCCCGCAGGAACAAAGGCCATCCCGATATTCCCACACAACACAAACACAGCGCACCCCGAAATACACTCTTGTCAACACATTAACAGCCATGATAACAGAAACAAAATCTAGCCAAACTCATCAAACCTACCTCATATCTAGTAACCCCCGCTGGAATCTTCCTTCCATTCACCGTAATCGCCTGAGTCACCGAATATTGTCGTAGTTCATCCGGATTAATAATTCCAAATTGCAATTTCTTGATTCGGCGAAGACGGGCGGAGGAGTGCCCAAAGTTGGTGGACACTTGGGAGAGGGAGATGGCTCCGGCTTCGCGGGCGGTGCCGTCTTTTTGGGGTGCCATGGTTGTGGATGGGGGTGTTTTTTATGGGTTTTTTTTCGTGTGTATGAATGTATTGATATTTTTATTTTTCGTTTTGTTTCAGTTTGTCACTTTATTAATTTGTTGTAAATTAATGGTGTGTCAGGCAGCCCCGATGAGAGTGTGGCCGTGATGAACTCGGCTGGTATTTCGGAAGCTTTCTTCGATGGCAAAAGATCGCACGCGAGACCTCTATCCTGTTTAGGCGATTATGCCGGCAACGACGTTAGAAGCTAAACGCTGTGAGTGGCCTCCTCGCGATAAGAGTCCCAGCCAGCTCAAAAGTAATGACGACTCTTTGGATACGACAAAGAACCCCCTTAGACTTTACGACAAACGTACTATCGGATCTACTCCCTTCAATTACGACGGCGATCGATTGCAATGTGGATTGATCCACTTCTGGCTCAGCTTTCTCTTCCTCTTGCGGCGGCACTCGAGCTTGGCTCAACAAAAATCTGACAGCAAATCTTTTTTGCTTGGACAATGCCACAAAAAATGCTTGCGCCGACGCCCAACCATCTAGTACTATCGGGAGGGAGCGGGAATAATGCCTATATCAGCACACGAGATGTGCGCCAGCCACACAAAACGAGCGAGGTATGGTATTCACTCACGTACGCTATCCTACGTGTCATTAGTATTGAAATGCAATGACCGAACGATATTTGACCTTTAGGGCATTGACAGTGTTCAGAGACGGCAAAAATGGAGGAAAATATCATCGAAAGTTAGTTTTGTGATTTGGGGTATTGACTTTGCCTAATATTCTAAATAATACTCTAACTTTACATGAGTGTGTATGATGTAATATTGACGTAAAATTTGGAGAAAATCCACGTGGATACTTTTCAAGCTGTCTTGCTTTCATATTCTATTTTCCAATGCTGGTTAAATAGTTAGTATCTGTTATGACACAACTGATCATTTTATTTCTAAATAGGCTCAAGATCACTTGTGATTTCGCTACCTCTCATATGCCACCACAATTTTTGTATGTTTGCGATGGCGCTGGCCCGTCAATGGCAGAAAACGGCAATAGGGAGCTCAACAATACAGATCATTATTATTTCCAAACTCATGCTGCAATCCGTATCAGAGTGTTCGTAATCGATCATACATAGCAGAGTTCTTTTTCATCCAAACCATGCGTTGCCCATCACGATCATCTTCATCGACCAGGATCCGGAGTACCCTCCCCCTTCTGGTCGTGTTAAACATCACGGCCATTTTAGTGCTGTTCCTCTCAAATAATAATGTCAGTGCCTTCTCCATACATTCCCATCCCCTCTCTCTCCGCGCCTCATCATCCTCCTCGTTAGTTGTCATGTCGGCCATGAATAAAAAGAATAAATTCAACAAACAAAAAGATTTGGCTGCCAAAATGGAGGAAGCAAAGAGGATGCGTGAGCTTCAAAATGCGGGAGATACCGACGAATCTTCCTTGGAAGCACCTGCTGCTGCTGCTGTGGAGACACCTTCATCCAAAAGCGGTGACTCGTTGACGGCCGAAGAAATCAAACTCCGCAACGATCGCCAGCGCTTTGATGACATGTTGGAAAATAGCATGAATCGAATGACGGAGTTTGATGTTGGTTCTTATTTGACTGTGGAGCAGGAGGAAGAAAATGCAAATGCTGTCTGTAAGTGCTTCTAGAATTGTTCTTTGCAGAATGAATTATTGATGAAAGAATTATTGTATGTCGAGCTGATGGCGTATTGTTCAGTGCAATTTTGTTTTTTGTCGACAAGTTATTTTTTATGCTTGCGACGGGTAACTGTTGATTTTATCCATTCTGTTGCATATTCTTGATTAAATGTGCATCATGGGTAACAGAAGTATGTTCCTGATTCCTGAAGAAATGTGGCTCAATTTGTGGTTTAATTGTTTTCGGTAATTTGATGCATGGATAGTATTAGAACGTTTTGACCACCTCCCACATTGTTCTTCCTCGTTGTTATTTTTATTCACATTCATGCTCACTCCATTTTGCATGATATATTTCTTTATTCATTTATTTATTGATTGCCAATATCGATTGAATTATTAACTCATTTATTATTGCAAACAATCACTCATCTCTCTCACCCACACACGCAAACAGACCGAGGAATCACCCGCCTCTATGAAGGAGACCCCGCCCCAACCTCCCCATTTGCTGACCTCATCGACATGCACACGGATCAACCCCTCGGTGAATCAGGCACCTCCCGCATCGTCCCATGGCTACGTTCCAAATCGTCACAAGATTTTATTGTGGTCATTACCGATCCACGACCCAAAAGTGTAGAATTAAGAGATGCTGTTAAAAAGTTATGCAATGTTGGTGGTTCGGGGTTGGGGGCTGACGTACTTGCCAAGTGTGTCGTAATTAACTCGGACTCTCCTGCGGAGAGTCGGAGGTTTGTGAAAAAGAGTTTTGGCGGAGAGGGGTCTTCGGGGATGATTGCTACGGGGATTGGGACTAGGGATGGTTTGACTATTTTGGGCGATGATAAATTGGAGTGGATGAGGGAGTACACAGCTTTGGGGGAGAAAGTAAGTGGTCTTCTTCATTCTTGCAAATGTGACATTTGAATATCAATGTTATTGTCAATTTCGGCATTTTCATATTAATCTGAATTCCACTTTAATCTCAATGTCAATATCAAAACAAATAACAGAGATTTTCCATGACTATGTTCATTCTGTCTGATGGTAAAGTCCAAAAAATTGCAAGGGATGTGGATGCGGATGTGATTTGCATTGTGGTGAAGAATGCTATGAAGTCGATGGTTTAATTATTGCTAATTTTCTCATAATATAAGAGAAATACTGTTTTCGGAGAATTGCGATCTCAAAAAGGACTTGTGTGTTGAGGGCATCTTAGGAATTCGTTGTGTCCAAGACATGGTTATATTTGTTCAATAGTATTATAATGAAGGATTGCGGTGTGCTATTTCAAGTCACTAATATAAGGGCACAATGAGAGACACAATGCATTACTGACATAAAGTACCATGCAAATGACTACCCTTCAATCATGAAAAAAGACCGTTGATTGTGATCTCGTAGATGTGAGAGTTTCTTTTTAAGGTTATGTTAATATACAAATAAAATCACTAGACTTGAGTAATGAATTTAATAAGTAACTCCAGTTGCTTTGACACTCAACAACAGATATTGTAAGCATAAAATCTTGAGGCTTTCGTTACACGATTTGATTAGCATTTAGAATGAAACATTGTTCGTATCAATGTTCTGATTTTGTAACATATTATTATTAATTGTAATAAACAAAAAAATCCTTACTAGAGGGTCATCAGCAGTATCATAAGCACAACATACAGTTATAACTACAAAAACTCACTCCCTTTAAACCGTGTTTACAGTAGAGCTATCACTTGCATCCAGGCTATAGCATGTAGTGCTTTTCCTCACATCATCTAAATACTCCGTTTGGACACTAGACTCAATACTTTCATTGGTATTTCCATGTGGAATCTGCATGATTGAGGCTTTGTTCGGGGCACTAATATTGCTGCCCGTAGATGTGAGAATATGCGGGAATACAAATATCTACTACTTATTCCGCAGAATCTCTAAATATGCTGATCACGGCATGTTTTCACTATTTAAAATCAGGTTTAGTTTAGAATCTACTAAATCTACTAAACAACTCACTTTTTCAACAAAACAACCTTTTGCGTATTCTCTCAGTAGAACTGTTGCATGTAATATGAAATGGGAGGGATTTTGACTTTTTCGCTTGGTAGGGCTTAATAAGAGTAAGAAATTCATTTCTTTGCAATAACGGGAATGATTTTGGACGGGGCAGGTTCGAGTGTGGGCTTAAACTCCCAGCCTTGTCCTCTTGATTGCAGGTGGTGATAGAACCATCATCTTTCTTCGGATTGTGAACTACTTCAACTCCTGTTACTTCTGCGCAAATGTCAGCAAGGTCTCTAGCAATCATCTCTCCTGTCTCGTCTCTCTCAGAGGCAACAGTTTCAGACCTGCTGTCGTCATCATCAGCGATATCATGACTAATTGATCCATCTGATATCAGGCTGACATAGCTGTCAAAACTCATTCCCGCTAAACCAATCTTGCTGGCAGATTCATTTGTGGTACAGCTTTCACTTGCATCTGTGGTATAGCTTATTGTAGCACCAGTAATAAATGTGTGGTCATCGTAATTATCTTTTCCGCATACTGCAAGTGGTTCAAGGACATCCATGATATTGTTGGTGAGTTCTTCAGTTTCGTTTTTGGTATAGTTATCACTTGTATCCATGGTATTGCTTGTAGCATCACAAGGTAGTAGCTTCTGAACAACAACAAAACTGAATGTCTTGACAGGATCCACTGATACTTCAAACTCATCAACAGCAATGCTCATCAAACTTGGCACATCCACAAGACCAGCCCCCATACAATATTTGGTGGCAATAGATGGATTCCTCACTTCAAAACCCCCTGCGTACATGACAACTTTTTTGTTCTTCAAAAGTAATGCTTGTTTCTTCAACTTCGGTTGATTTGGTGGTGCTTGTCTTTGCATCATCTTTGTCGTCCTCTTTCATACTAGACTCAGTATTTGCATTGTTATTTTGTTGAATCTGCAATGCTTTGCCCGTTGCACTGATTCTTTGAACTTCGCTCAACACAATAATATTGCTGCCAGTAGAACTGGCACATTTGAGATGAAAAGGAAGGGATTTCGACTTATTCACTTGGTAGGACTGAGCAAGAATCCTGTTGCTTTTCGATAACATGGATGATTTTGAACGAGGCATGTTTGAGTGTGACCTTAAACTCCCAGTCCTGGCCTCTTGGTTACAGGCTGTGATAGAACCATCAACTTTCTTTTTGCTTACATCAGCAGTATTGCTTGTAGCACCACAAATTAGTGTCCTGTCATTGCATCTGTCTTCTACATTTGTTGCAAGCCTTTTAGCAGCATGCATGAAAGAGTTAGTTGTGTCAGTCATGCATTTGAGTTTAGATGCAGCAATGGAGCCAATCTTCTGAACAGCAACAAAACTGAATGTCTTGACAGGATTCACTGATACTTTAAACTCATCAACATCAATGCTCATCAAACTTGGCACATCAACGAGACCAGCTCCCATACAATAATTGGTGGCAATAGATGGATTCCTCACTTCAAAACCCCCTGCGTACATGACAACTTTTTGTTCATCAGAGGTATTGCTTGTTTCTTCAACTTCAATTGATTTGGTGGTGCTTGTCTTCGCATCATCTTTGTCGTCCTCTTTCATACTAGACTCAATATTTGCATTGTTATTTTGTTGAATCTGCAATGCTTTGCCCGCTGCATTGATTCTTTGACATTTACTCAAGACAGTACTATTTCTGCCCTTAGAACTGTCCTGTTTGAGATGAAAAGGGAGGGATTTTGACTTATTCATTTGATTGGGCTGAGCAATAATCCCATTGCTTTGCAATAATGCAGGTGGTTTTGAACAAAGCATGTTTGAGTGTGGTCTTACACTGCCAGTCTTGTCCTCTTCATTACAGGCTGTGATAGAACCGTCAACATTTTTAGGACTGTGAACTCCTTCAACTTCCGTTAATTCCTCGCGTGTTTTGTCAAGGTCTCTCGCAGCCTCTCGTGTCTTGTTGGTGTCAGAGTCAGCGGGTGCAAGTTCAGACCTTTCCTCGCGTCCAAGTTTCTCAAGACGCTCAAGGTGCTTAACCTTTCCAATGTCACTAACATACGAAACAGCTGGAGCATTAACTTCCTCCACTTTTCGCTGCCATCGTGAGCGAGGCCTTAGTAGACCTAGACATCCAATGCACCTACTTGACGGGTTCTTCTTCTTGTTGCCATGGCTGGTCCTTTTTGTTTCGTCAGTGTTGGCATTGGCATTGTCATTGGGATTGGGATTGGGATTGGCCTTTGACCATCCTGATCATTGAAAAGAAATTTTCATACTCTTAGTTTTTTGTTTCTAGTAAAGAAAAAAATGGATTGAAGAGGCTAAAGAGGCAGACCATTTATTATTTTTTTTAGCAATGGTTTTTACCTCTACAAACATTATTTTGTGACCATCAAAAAATCCTCTCTCTCTAGAGAGACAGCAGGCAGGAGTACCAAGAGAATACTCCTATCGGGCGATCTCTTCTGGTTTTTAGAGGTGCATCTCTCTAGAGATAATTAACTGCATCATCAATCATCATCATCTTATTATCCCATTATTTTCTCTGAGCAGACAGTGAATGCAGCGGCATCCGTTAGTTGAATGGGTGCGTTTTGTGTCATCAGTTGCATCCGTTTTGAGGCTTGCTCTTGCTTGCTATGCAGTTGTGCGTTGGGCGTTGTGGGGAGGTTCGCACATGCAGTTCAATGTTTTGGCAACCTTCTCGTTGGTTGTATTAATTCCTAGGCTTACATGTACCGTACCTTTTGATCTCATTGAAAAAGGCACCAGTATTAAATTTCAAAATAGATTGTTGTATGTACACGTGTGGCATGTTTTTAAATTTAAAATTTGAAATAGATTGTTGTACAATTTAAACTATTTGTCATCGATTAGCTTAAATAAACTAGCTTAATACTAACATGTATGTATAATTTGATTTTGTAGGAATCGTGCAAAAGAATGATGGTTGACCATCATTCTTTTTGGATGATTCCTTTGTTATTTGGTACCGTAATGGCTACATACGGTGATTTTGGTCTGTGACCCTTTCAATGAGACCAAAAGGTAGATTCGATTTGTACCCTGAAAAACTATTTAGTGGTATGGTAGTACAAAAAAATTATCCATCTCTCTCCCACCCTCTCTCTCTCTAGAGAGAGAGAGAGCGAGTGCAAGGCGCGTCAAAACTCAGAGTTGATTGGTGACACACTTTGAGTAAAGTAGATGGAAACTCAGTAGCAGTAGTACTAGGCTGGGATCGTATTTATTTAATGAGGCAATAAAACTACATAAACAGTGAATTAAAAATGAAGTCACTACACCAACCTAATTTCCTACCATATGTCTGCTTATCAGTAGATGCTAGCCATTTTTGAGGCGAGCCAACTCGATGAATACCATGAAAACTCAAAATTTGTCCAATGCTAGTGCACTTTCTAGTGAGTGAATAGTGCACTAGCGTTGGAGGAATTTTGGGTTTATGTAGAAATTCATCGAGATCTCTCAATTCCACTTTTGCACTATGCTGAAAAAATGATTTTTTTGGTATTTTATATTTTTTGACATCCGAAACAATAGTTTCCAAAATCTATCTTACCTTCATTCTTCATGTATGTATTTCTGAATAAATTTTGGGAAAGAAGATAGTTTGTCACAAGGTTTCTTCACAGTTATTGTAAATGTTTTCAAGAATAGTTCTGATGTTGGGATTGGATCAAATGGCAGTGCACGCAGACTGCATAATTAGTTTTGACGGTGACAGAACTCACAAAATCTTTTGGTGGTGTCAAAGATTGCAAACTTCTCACGTGAAGAATTTTATTCATCTTAAAATAACTACATTGGAATTTGTATTACATCTACTTACAGCATTAGTACTGTGTCCTTTGTTGAAAGGTTGCAGTTTTAGGAGTGTCTCGTAGAAACGTCAATATGTATAACGCGTTAAAATCTACATACAAGCTCCAAAGTAGTTTTACATATTGAACTAGATTAGTACTTTTGATACCAAAGTACAAATGTAGTACAAATCTACAGGTTCACATTATTTGGCAGCACACTATTAATGTGTACTACCTCACTTAAATATGCCGACAACAGTTTTTCACTTCACTATTCCAATAAATTGATCGCCCAACCAATGATGATGTCACCAAACATACCATTTTTGTAGCTCAATTACAACAACCATGACCATGGGGAAAAAATCACATTGCCAATATAAGATTTTTTCGCCAAAGAAATGGATTCCACTACTCAAAATAGTGAAAAAAATCATTCTAGAAGCCAAGATATGCACTGTTTAACAGACATATGGTATCCCTTATCATACTCATAATGAAAATAAGAAGAAGAGGGAAAAAATGATGATGATGACGAAGATCAAGATGATGATCAAGATGATGATCAAGATGATGATCAAGATGATGATCAAGATGATGATCAAG
>JALLAR010000073.1:0-28997 GCA_036939335.1 Conticribra guillardii
TACTCAGTCGCGCACGACCAGAATGGAATCTGGAGTAAATTCAATTTACTCCACACAGAATAAATTTCGGTTTTCCTTGTCATAATATTATATATCGCATCAGTTTTCGTTCTGTATGTTGTTAATTATTGATGACTGAAATAGAGTCATGTGAATGAATTTTATTGTAAACGACTAAACGAATTATGCATTTTTGTATAAATAAAATTCTAATTTCAAAATAAGTTTTAAATTTTCTTACCATAACAACTATGCATCCACTAAAACAGAAATCTCATCCCATTTGTACTGTATTCTTTTACGAGCACACACACACACATATAGAACTGCATAAAATTGAAAATGATGAGCATCATTCGTATCTACAAAATTGCTACTCAAATGAAAACATCAGAGGCTGGAGTTTACAAAAATGTTGTGTTCAAAAATATATGTTTCTCGGTGACCATATTTGCATTATTTTCACCCAGATCCAGCTGAGATGGAACAGACGTCAGTCTTTGCCCTACTTTCGTCACTGCCAGAGAGTACACTATTGCGTCCTACTGCCTTTCTCATTAGACGCCCAACAGCTCTCAATTGTTCCCACACCCCATCTGGCGGAGCAGAGCAATCGAGATTCACAATAGGAACATGCTCCTGACGAAGAAAGTCTAGCGTAAGGTTGTGGTATTTGTGATAAGTTCGAATCCTAGCAAGAGCGGTATGAATATTGTCATCGGCACGGGCGCCGCTTTTACCGCGAGCTAAAATTCGTTCAATTAAGATGGTATCATCGCAGTCTAGGTGAAGTGCTAATTCCGGCTTGCCACAAAGAGTGACAAGATCCCTTGCATTTTCAGCTGAGCGAGGAAATCCGTCCAGCAAGACACGTTTTCCTGGGCTAAATATTGTACGATGACAATTTACAGCAGCGCGGTGAATAGAATCATTGGAACAAAGTGTAATTATAAGTCTCCTGTGCAATCAGGTAATCGTAAAGCAAATTACAATGTACGTACTGGTCCTTCATACGTTTCTGCATAAGGGCAACAATAATCGCAGATGAAACCAAACCACCGCTTTTGAGAGAGAAGAAGAAGAAGAAGAATTAGAATGACAATGGTGAGGTTGGCGATACAATGGAAATGGAACAAGAGCAAGAGGATCCATTAAACGAGGCCAATAATATGGAATCTAGAATTGATTACCTCTTCATTATTTCATCCACGTGTCTTCCTAGCGGTGTATCAGCTTCGACTTCTGCTCTCAGTAAGTCACCTGATGATAAGTGAACCACGCCACATTCCTTGACTAGGCGCTCACTGAGTAACCCTTTGCCTGAACCTGGCCCTATCATTGTAATGAAAGGATAGTTCGTGTTTTCAAAAGAAAAAGACAAATTATAGGTGAATGAGGAGTTGAGATGTCTCGCCACAATATCCATTTGATAATCCATTAATTCAGATTGAAAATCTTCAAATAGCAAATAGGAAATGGTAACTTCTTACCACCAACAACCAATATGACCCTAGCTGGTCGTCCTTGCAGAAACAGGTCACTATTATCCAAAAATTCTCCTTTGTCAATCAAACCATTTCCGTCCTCGTCCACAGCTTCAAATAATTTTAACACGACCTTATCTGTCGGCTTTTGGCCCAAACTTCCCAACAAGTCCTTAACATCATGCCAGTCAAGACTTAATTCCCCATCCCTGACCGCACTGAACTGTTCAAATAGATCAAGTAAAGCTTCCCTTCCCATGCTGGATGCCTCTATGTTTCCATGCTTGGCTCCAAACGATTTCAACAAATCGATGCATCCTTCATGCCCATGAAGCTGTGCATCGTCTAAAGGCCGGCTATTCCAACGATCCAAAACATTGACATCCGCTCCCGACTTGCAGAGAAATTCAATGGTTTCATAATGTCCCTCTCCCGCTGCTAAATGCAGTGCCGTGCGTTTGTCATAGTCTCCCTTGTTGATATCAATATCACCCATTTGCAACAACGTCTTCACCTCTTCAATGTCCCCTTCGGATGCAGCAGAGATTAAATTGGTAGCCTGCGAAGCGCTTCCAAAGCTACCCCCACACGAACGCAGATATTCCGCCACTTCGGTGTGTTTGTGTCGGTAAGCATCGTCCAATGGCGAGCCTCCCCATCGATCGCTGCGGTTGATTCGAGATCCTTCGTCCACGAGAAATTTACAAATCTCTAAATGGCCCTCCGATGCGGCAATGTGCAGAGGCGTCCGTCTATCGTAATCTCTGAAATTCACCAGATTCCTTCGACTAAAAATGTGTTGCTTCACTTCACGCGCATTTCCCAATGCCACTTGATGGAGGAAGCTGCAACCGTGGGCGAATTCATCGGGGGGCAATTCCATGTGCTTTTTGCACAAATCATCGAGGTCACCTTCTTGATCGGTGGGGGTGGAGCGGAAGTGGCGGATTGATGGCTGCAATCTACTGTGGGGAAGCTTACCCGAGGCACAGTTGCTGATTGCAGACGATGGTGCCCAAGCAAAGCATTGGAGAGCAGGTATTGACCCTGATCTCGAACATGTCAAGTGACCTCTGCGAATGATGGAGCCCGATGCAGTTTGTAGCGACTTTGTGAGAGTCCTCGTTGATAATAATATCATGGCCGTATCGTCGTTGGCGCTCGGCAGAATTTTCATTTATGGCCTCCAGAATATTCCTCGAGAAAAGTTCGCGGAGTTCTCATCATCATCACATCATCTCGCATGCTTCCGTCGCATAAGTATTGTATTATCTGGGGATAATAATATCCTTAACGCACGTAGGCGATGGCGTAGGACTTGGTATCGCATGTGACAATGTTGGTTTTTCCTGCAAACACCTTTCACCCCCATCACAGACAAGGAGCCAATGCAATGCCTTGATGTTGTAGATAGTAGATAATACTTCAAGTCAATGCAATCCCCTCTAGAGAGAGCAATCCCAATGCATTGGCTGTAGTAATTATGATGTATCCCATGGTTATGTAGTAGTAATGTTTGCAGCAGTAGCAGCAGCAGCAGCAGCAGTAGTAGTAGTAATATTTTTTAAAGTAAGTATAGCATTGCTTTAGCTTTAATCACTTAAACAATTGTTGACTCTTCTACTTATACTTCTCATAATCCTTCAAACTCAAACCGTCCAGCAATATGGTGAAGAAGAGGATAAAACATGCCCCCTCTTTATCCTCCTAACAGGACAGTAACAGTGTGATGATAGTTCCAGAAAAGTCAATCATGGTTGATTCTTAAGCTTCTTGAGCCTGCTCAAGTCACAGTCACACGCCAATGTCCATCAGAGTTTCATCTTCAAATTGAAAGAGCAGGGGATGGATGTGTCTCAACAAATGGTGTGATCCATATGACAAGAATTATCTCTCATGATTCTCAGGATAAGACTCATGGAGCAATAGAATCTATCATGCTGCCATGATGGCTGAAGGCAAACAGTCTGAAGTGCCGCATGTGAACACATCACATGTCATCCCAGCAATCACCAGCCAAGACTGAATGACTGATGATGAAGCCATTGACTACATTGCAAATGCTGCTAAAAAGAAATGTAACAAGCCAACTTGTGATCCAAGATTCATTATGAATACGCATCAGACTACAATTACTTCACACACAGTTCAAAAAAAGCATTAGTATCAAGAGAAGGACAACAAACATTCAAACTGTGCAGGTACACCAGTACTAGTGACCACGCAAATCAAGCAACATCTGTTGCATCAACAATCGGCACTGACGGGATGAAAATTATAGCTGTATGGTTCAAAAAATGTATAGATGGATAAACATGCATTCGCCAATGCACAGAACTTGATACCAAGCCAAATGTGTGTACATCCTGCCTACCTGGACTAGAACTAGAGCCCTTGCATGGACAGTGGACTTGATTCCTAGTGCTGTCATATAATGGCACCAGTTGCCCACATGATGCAGGACTTGGGGGTGGAGGTTGGGTACATCCTCAGTGGGCGCACCGGACTGTGCCAGCCGCTTGACATTGGATTGAATAAACCAATCAAGGACCAGATTTGCAAAGACAAAGATTGGGGGGATTGGATGTTTGAAGAAGAGCAGGGGCTCTCTGATAGTAAAACTGAACCGTCATAAAGAGAAATGGTGATGGTGAGTATGCATTGTTGGCATTTGGGTTCTGAGTAATGTATTTGTCAACCTGTCTATAGCTATGAATGGTGCAGAGAGCATGGGTGTACAAAGAATACTCTTGGTTTGATTGATAATTATTTGTTTAATTAACTATTTATTTGATCTTTAGCATTGCCTCTTTTATTCTTTTTCTCTGATGGACTCTTTTGCTCTTGCTCTTGGTTAGAGAACAAAAGGTTTTCTTTGCCTCAGAGTGCAGATCATCCTTCCAGCATTATGGCAGACTCACCAAAACCGTGATTGTGGTGAGCCTTCCTCCTTTTGGTGGTACTCTCATCAGGGCAGAACTAAAACTTTGCAAAGTTAAGTCAATTTTCAATATTCAAACTATAGCTTGTTAATGATTTGTACTTGTATTTTTGTATGTGTATTATTACTACCATTCAGGTGTTGTACTCTTTAAATACAAACTAAGAAAATAAATAGTTCACATTTTTTTCTCAAAATCCTTCATACTTCTATTTCTAAAGGATGTTCCGATTCCAAGGGGTAAAAAACATTTTTTGTTTCAAACCCAACAAATCCAAATGGTGGTGGTCAGTTCTCTGTTCAAAGAGGATGACTGGCTCAATATGGTATTTCTAAATAGTATTTCATCTGCCCTTCTACTATTGATGATTATTGAATGTTGTGATATCTGCCATGACCACTCAGCTTTTATCCTCAATGCCAACAGTACTAGTACTACATGGGGACTTCTCATCAATGTTGTTAAAGGGGGATTATTAGTTTTCTTGACTTTTTTGGCAAGTAATGATTATGTATTTCAGTACCAATTTGGTTCCACCAGTACTAAATAATTTTTCCAAGTTTTTTCTTTGAAATTTATTTGTGACTATTTTTTTGTAAAAAATAATGAATACCTTCTCTGCTCAAATTGAAAATTGGAACAATTTGGTACCAGTGCAACCAAATTGGAACAATTTGGTACCAGTGCAATCAAATTGGAACCAGTATGTGTGAGCACATTACAAGGACAGAGAGACATCTGTAAGATAGCATGTAAAGAAATTTTGATGTCATCCACCACTAGTAGGCATGGAAATATTGATTATGATAATATTTTCTCCTTTTCTAGTTGGACACATGATTAGTGTTATTTCCTGTTGCAATCTGCAATCTGCAATCTGCAATGTTTTGTTAAATGCAGATATCGTGCCTGCATAAAACATTGGTGGTCATTGCTGGTGATGGTGTGCCTTTCAGGTATCGTTCTGAATGGAAAGGGCTGGTAGACATGATTTTTTTAATTATTGCAAATATTTTATTTTTTCTGGGATTAATTCATCATAATCATGGGTGTTAGTTATGATGCTAACTGTATGATCAGCCTAGCAATCAAAACACTTCTCTTCTTGTTTTTTTAGTTGGGCTGTGGAAAAGTCACAAATGCACAAAAATGTCTTGCTCACTGTACAGTGACCATATCTGTATTGAATCAGAGCTGAAATGATTTAGAAGAAGGCTAGAATTTGTGCACATATATGATTGTATGCCAGTAGTCAGTGCCACCCTATTTTGAACCCTCCATGTGAAATATTCAAACAAATCTCAAATTATCCCAATCTTCTATCTTCTGTACAATACTCATCACCATCTCACCGAGAAGATCATGTTAAGTATGAATAAGAACCACTGTTTCAACTTTCTTGGAAGAAGAGAAGTTATCATTATCATGAGGGGGGACCATACTATAGCCATGCTGCTGAGTGACTGGTACTTGTGCTGATGACTTTGATAACAATGAATTGGACTATTCCAGTACTAATGTCTGACTACACCTCAGCAGCAGCAGTATGAATGTCAAAAGAGTGCATGCTGATGATTGGTGTTAAGTGTGGCTCTTTATGTTGACATCTATCATATCAAGAATAATTAAATTAAGATTTTGTGTAACAGTGTTAAATAAAAACACCCCATCTATGCTAAAAGGCCGGAAGTTACTAAGTGCCCCACCTCACCTATACACATTGACATTCACTCATAATCATCGTAAGATGTTTGCGTTAGAATACTTTTTAGTTTTTCTTCATACTGTGGGAGTTGGGAGTTGGGAGATGTTTCGCTACAAATGGCAAAGCAATAAATGGTTAACATCCATCCAATAGTTTGCTGATATGAGCATATTTACAATGCCATGTATCTGCCTCTTTCTCTAATAGATACATAAATGAATCACTTGTATTAATTCATCACCATTTCAAACACAGAATGCATCCCAACAATACGGGTAGTATTAGTATAAAATTTGTTTATGCCAATAGTTGTTGGGCTTGAATATTTGTGGATACTTATTTAAAAATAACCTTTTTTACTTCTTGACAAATTCAGTGTAATGTCATACATTTGGGCATGGTTTTCAGGGCACATCCAGAAACATGGGCTTTTCTCTGGCGATCAAGTTGGGGCAGAGGATAACAACAAGGACTGGAGAGTACTACACATATCTACTTCGGTGGATCCTCAACCAAAATTAATGCAAGTACTATTTGACATATACAGACACTAGCAGTAGCAACAATGCAGACTCAAATAATCGTTTTTTGACAGAAAGGTACGTAATCTTAATTACATCGCTTTTGTCGCACAACTTTAGCTAAATGGGTTAGTGGTCAGTTATGGCAGGAAATCATAATCATAGCCAGGGTTAAAAATGATTAATGCTTGAGTTAAGAACAGTTATGTGAAAGTATGTGAAAGCAATTCTGGTAGAGCTTATCTACTTAGATGCACATACTTAAGCCTGTCTACAAATATTTTACTTATGGTTGCATGATAAAGATTTTTAGGGTAGGTCCATCATGAACTCACTTTGCCAGACTACCCATACATATTAGTATTGCTAGTACTACTCATAGTAGATGTATTGCATGGTTTTATTGTAAACACATGGGCCTACCACAGCATCATATTGTATCATATGGCCTCAACCATTATATCTAAACATATGAATGTGTGCGATCAAGTTACATTGGGTATTTTCATAATAAAATCACTCTGCCACATCACTTCTCACCTTGCAAAACTGAAAATTTGGCCAGTATGTCTGGTTTTGGTATGGTTTTTCTTTGTTTTTAGTGCAAACCTTAACCTCCGACATTGCCTCAAACATCATCTCTAAATCTAAACATATATACATGTTGTGTTATACAGCTGTTTTGGGTGGGTATTAATTTTTTGTCACAGATTTAACTTTTACATTACTTTCCACTTCACATACATAAAGCAGACAGGTGGGAAGTGTACATGTCTGATTTGATATTTTATTGTTTCATCTTAGAAAAATTGGTCCACCATAGTAGTGTCAGGTGACCTAAACCTAAACATCATATATATATAAGTTATGTGATCAAGTTGAAATGGGTATTTCCTTGATGATGTCACTTTGCCACATCATTTGCCACTGCATGAGACACCTAGTAAATCTTAAATATGATCATGGCTAGTAGATATGTCGCATATTTTTGTTTGTATATTGTAAAAATTGGCCTAACACACTGTCAGAAGGCCTCAGACATCATTTATAAACATACACCAGACACGTGTGTGACACAGTTGTATTGGGTAGTACTTCAATAATGAATTCACTTTAGTACCACATCATTGTTCACTTCGCGAGAATGAAAATTATGAGTATGGTCAGTAATTTCCTGGCTCATGATGGTTTTCTTTGTTCCATTTTGTAAACCATGGCCTCCCACATTGTTAAAAGACATCAAATATCATCATTTCTGTACATTTAACTGTGTGGGATCAAGTTTCATTGGGTATTTCCATCAAGAACTTGTTTTTTCACAAAATCTTCCACTTCACAAGACAGAAAGGTGAGGGTATGGATAGTATGTAGTTCTTGATGTCTGGTATCCATGTTTTTTTTGTTTTTTTTTGCAAACCTTGACCTACCATAGTGTTAGAAGGCATCACATATCATCTCTAAACAAATATCTGTGTTTGCCAAAGTTGTATTGTTGGATGTTTTTGCCATGAACTCACTTTGCCATGCAACTTTTCATTTCACAATACACCTACGTGTGAGTATGGATAGTACATATCTGTCTGTGTCTTGCATGTTTTTTTTTTGGGGGGGGGGAAGGAAATGCTATTCAAATATTTAAAACGACTATATGCTAAGGAAGGCAAATTTAATTCATGATTTGAATACCCTCCCCCCCAACATGGACAACCAATAGTAAGTCTGAATGAGGTCTAAGGGCAACATTAACCAAGCCCATCTAGGCCAACCAAGAGCAAGTCCCAAGTTTAGCAAAGTCTGTTCAAGGTCAATACAAATCAAGTCTCAACATGACCAACTACCAGCAAGTCTACAATGTGGCCAGCCAATGATTGTTTATCAAGATAAAGAAAAAAGCACCAGAATACTTGTTGGCAGAAGCAGAAGAAAGTGAAAGAAAAATTGAAATTAAAACGAGAAGTAAGAAAATATAATTGAAAAGTGAAAGTAGTTGAACCTTTTGTTGTTGTTGCAGAAAGTGAAAGTGAAATAATTGTGCATGGTAACAAGAAAGTGAAGTGAACAAGTGTAAGTGCCACCAGACATAATAACATCAATAAACACAAGAAAGTACTTAATTTCTTTTACTTTCTATTTTTACTCTCTTTCTCTGCCTCTGCTCCTCAACCCTCAACCATAATTGTTAACAGGATAATGTCTAATTAGGGGAAATGATCGGAGCGTAAAAATAGTACCGTACATATTTTTCGATGTACACGCACAAAGTACTGCGTAGGCCTAAGTACAATATAGACAGAATTTTGTATGTATACCGGTATGTACGTAGGTAGATAGAGTAAGATAATTTTTTTTACTACGCGTAGGTACCTAGAGTAAATATTCGTGTTTTCAAATACTACTTTTGTGACTGTGCCCGAATGCAAATATCTTTTGCCTGCGATGACGTATTTGAGAAAAATATATGACTGTCTAGTCCTTGAAAAGGGCTTTTAGAATATAAATAATATTATTATGTTAGTTCAGCTGATCGCTAGGGAGAAGCGCTGCAAAAAAACGGACAAAAAATTGCGCCCTCATGAGGGCGCTTAGGTGTTATCCTGTTAAGCACTCCTTGTGAATCTGAATCTGAATCATTCCACCAT
Organism: Conticribra guillardii; assembly: GCA_036939335.1. Taxonomy (NCBI): domain Eukaryota; phylum Bacillariophyta; class Thalassiosirophyceae; order Thalassiosirales; family Thalassiosiraceae; genus Conticribra; species Conticribra guillardii. Next base: position 9,292 of record JALLAR010000073.1, read on the forward strand.
TCATCATTTTGTTGTTATCATCATTTTTTTAGGTTATGATATTACATCAAAGATGTATTATACACTATTGTTAGGTAGTGTGCAGTGACCTTACAGATTTAATGTGGCATTTTCCAGTTTCTAGTTACAGCAGTTAGGAACAAAACACATATATCTAATATAATATAACATGTCTGGCTCAACATCAACAGTTCACAGTTCAATATGAACTAATCGCATATATTTGTATATTGCATATTAAGACATATTTATGTGCCAAATTTTCATGTTGTCAGCGGAGGACATGTATAAAGCCATATGATAAGGTGAATAAAGATAAAGAGAACCCTATTCTGAAACGCAGGGTCAGGCAGTATTGAGTAGTTCAAAACAAGTTGCAAGGACTTGAAATGCACGGCAATGTGCTGGTCACTCCATTTGATATTCACAAATAGATTAATTTTGTTGGTATTTTTTGATGTTCATCATAGAGATACTAGAGTACATCATCACTGCAACATGACATTAAAATTGTTGGAGTATGTGTAAAATAATAATGTACTACATAAAAATTTATTATAATGTAACCCTTGACCTTTGAGGGCATATGCTCCTCTGGCGCAATGGTAGCGCGTAGCACTCCTAATGCTGAGGTTCCGGGTTCGAGTCCCGGGTGGAGTTTTTCCTCTTTATGTAGAGGGGAATGTTTTACATTTATTATTTTAGCTGGTTGCAACTTCAAGTTAATACTACAAGTTCCTCTGTACATTGGAGACCAGAACACCTTTATTGGCATCGTCAGATTCAGCGAATTTCAGCGAGTAGAGACTGCTGACACCGCTGGACAGCAGTAGTAGTACAGTACGTAGATAATTTGTGTATGTGAAAAATAAATAGGAATTGATAGTAAATAATAAGAAGAAGAAGAACTTTTTCCAACAAAATGCCAAAATGCATTGATTGGATGCGAGATGCGGTATTTTGTCAGGAAAAGAAGAAATACGCTGCAATAAAATGGCGTCGATGCCTTGCCTCTCCCGCCAACCTCATCACTCACTCACCACCGACAGCAACGAATTGACCACCTAGGCATTTCAGCCACTAGATATCTCTTATTGCATGCTTGGTTAACATCAAGCCCCAAGTTTCCAGTTCGCGATCTCCCAATCAGATCAATTGCTTTGCCCACAACAAGTCTGCCGTCGGATCTCCGTTAGAACGCGAAGCACGACCGAATTCTGCCACATTGGTAGGCTGCCATTAGCTTTCGCATCATCTACGAAATTGAGGCAATCATATTAGTCGGAGAAATTTGTTGCGAACAACATATCTTTCTACTAAATCATAGTACATCATGTCCGATGTTAAGTCAAAACAATTTGGAGTATTGCTTACAGCGATGTCATCTAGCAACAGTTGCCACGAACTGCAGAACCCCCCACTGCCAGCGAACAATCTAGATTCGCTAAAATCAAATGCCGAGACCAACAATGGAGACGATAAGATGATGCCTCAATGTGACATGGTCCAACCAGTGGCTCTTGCATCGAAGCCGCTGTCATTAGTTTCAGCTCACTGTAATAACAATGCACGGCAAACCAACACGATTCGTGCATCAACAATAATCAAAGCAGATGCTTCAAAACTGATCCACAGATCAACAGAGTTGGCACCTAAATCTACGTTGCAGGCTTCAGCGTCAATATTAGAAGGAATTTCGCTTGTACCATTGAGTTCAAAACCATTCTTGTCGACTTCAAATTTGGCAAATTCTTGTACTTCAAGCAGTGCCAAAAAAGAAGAGAAAATTATGCCAAGAAACGATTCAATCTCAAACAATAACAAAAATGAACACCCGAAAAATGATACAATATCCCACGAAACCACCAAAGGACTTCAATCTCAAAAGGCAAAACATCTGCAGATGCAACACCAGACTCAATATCAGAGTCAAATTAACTCCAAACCCCTTCAGTCACAGCTCTCTCAAACCCAATCCCAAAACCATCAGACGAGTCCAATGCCCCTCCGCCGTGGTAAATGGACTTCCGAAGAAGAAGCCTATGCCTTGACAGTCATTCGTGAATTCAACGCCGGATATCTTGATGCCCACCCAGGCACAACTCTGCGATCCTATTTATCAGAGAAATTAGAATGTGATCCCATGAGGATAACGAAAAAGTTTACAGGCGATGCTAGTATCGGGAAGAAGGTGTTCCATCCTGCTATTAGAAGCGAGTTAAATACGAAGGAGATCGAGGATGCGCAGGTATGTAATTTGTTGCCATTTTTTAGTATGAGATTTGATTGTTTCTATTGCTTTCTTTCTTTTTCATTGGATTGATTGCATTCTCTTATCGCTCTTTCGGTTAATGGTTTGGCTGAAATGGTTTAAGATTTACTCGAAATCGCCTAACAACTCAATTTTTTGTCCAATCATAATCTCGGTTAGGCAAATCTTGAATCTCTCCATGAGCAGTGGAAGCTGCGACTGGAGGCCCAACGCCAGGAAACGACGCAAAAGTCATTGGCCGATGAGGCCGTTTCCATGGCTTCAACTTTGTGTGACGCTGCTAATCTTGATAACCTCACTTCAGTGCCATCTTCCTCTCCCTTGGTTGCGGATTACTTTCCAATGAGCGTTAGTAAAAGTGGTATGCGCGTGCCGCCAGATCAACTTCAAAGCACTGAACAAAAAATGGCTCACAATACCATTACTAGAACTGTTTCTTGGTTAGAAAAAGCAGAATTCATTTTATCCAAGAAAAAGTTTGATGTGTCCACCGTAGGAGTTGTGCATTCAAACACACCATCTTTCATCCGTAATGATGATATAGGAGGAGGCAGGAGTGCAAACGATGCGAGCAGATTAAATGAAGAATTGAAGCACAAAATCATACACGAAATGAGCGAACTCTCTCGCTTAATCGAAACAGGACCAGCCATTCTTGCCAATTCAAGAGATTTGCCAAGACTTCTTGGAAAACAAAACGAACTGAAGAGCTCTTTACAGTGCATTGAACAATCGATCCATTGCAATCCACCGTCTAGCTCAGACCAAATAAATACCAGGATACTTTCATGTCAGGCTAGAGTGGACCATCCAAAACAGGCATCAGACTCATTTGATACTATCGAAAACGCCAAGAAAAGAAAGCACACTACGAACACAGGAAACAATATTCATGGTGAAGGAAATCTGGAGATTTCTCCGAATTGTCCAATGAAATTGCTCGCTTCTCTATCGTCTCAGGCTGCCCCAGTGCCAATTATAGACGAAGAAGAAGATGGTAAACGTAAAGACAAATCATCCTTCCATCAAATGACGCCATTGATGCCATCATCGAATCATTTACCCGACCATGTCGGTAGCAATTGGAAGGCAAGCAAGCGATTGAAAATAGAATCCATGTCAACATCTACATCTACTACGCGTGGAGAAACCACACAGCATCGCGCAAATGCAGAAGATGCGAAGACCTTCGTTAACTTTTTGCAAAGCGTGGTTCGCGTCAGAGATTGATGCAACGAAAACGTCTGCTGCATACATTCTTTGTCCGAAATATTGCATTTGGGCCCACTATCATGTACATAATGCTGTCAAAGTTTCCAAAGGCCAACAACCAGAAAATAGAGGCACACGGAAACGGGAACAGGCTTTTAGTTCAAACAAAGAAAAATAGCGACGCACAGAACTACCTAGACACATAAACATGTATTGTATATTTTTGTTGTCTACGCACCCTCACACCAGACAACAGGAAACGGGAAAAAACTTTTCAAGTTCTAAGCAAGGGTCAAACATAAAAAATAGAGACACTAAGAACGAAAGTTTGCCAACATGAATATAACAAATTGGAATGTTACGCCATACAATGTTTGAGGTCTTTAATAGTACACAATATTATTTGCTTGTAGACTTGGCAACACCTGAATTTATTGCCGAATTTCATAAAATAATGATCCCATATGGATTGAACAGAGTCTGACATGTTGTCCATCATCATAGCGAATCCAATGATTACTTCCTCATCATCTTAACAACATTTTTTTGAACGGATCATTCTAACGTATTGTTTGTAGATTGACATGTGTTGCTCATTGGCACAAATAAGTATAAATCAATGCCTCAATCAGATGGTGGTGGCAAGAGACCTTTCAACCGTTCCAACGCCTGAGATGCCAAATCTGCCAGTCCCCACATATTTTCATCTTGCAAGCAGGATTTGAAGATTGCCATTTTTACCACACAATGCTTTCCTGCTGCGCGTTCTATAGCACGAACCTGCGAAGTAATAATATAGGAAATCGATTTTTGCGTTAATTGAACAAGAATTAAAATCGTTTTCATTTCAAGAAGCAGTAAACATAAAAAATAAAATGTAGAGTCTTACGCGATTGATCAATCCTTTTTCTTTCATACTCCTAACCCTCATCAGGCAATGCTCATAAGTAGCTGTTGGATTTTCCTTCCCTGCCATTGCAACTCCTGCCTTTGCAACCTCCAATGCAGCACGCTGACGCGCCTCACGGCACTCCTCTACCAAAGCCACCCTTTCTACAAGTATGCGTTCCTTTCGTTCCGCGGCAGTCTCGTTTTTAGAGACGATGTCTCCAGGTTCGTCTGATGGAAGCTGCATCAGCCGACGTGATTTTCGGGACCCTTCTCTTGGAGGTAGTAATGAACGCACTCGCTTCTTTTTCTTCTTTTGCCCGGATTCTTCACAATCATTGTATTCTTCGTCCGAGGACGAGTCATCTTCATCATTATCATCTTGGTCTGCTGTCTTCCCTTCATCGTGTCCCAATGCCGCAGCATTGGACCTTCGTTCTTCGTCGGAAGATATCAAACCGAGAGCACGCAAGCGGGCATTGTTCTTTAGAATGTTCAGTGCACGAGTTTTCTCATAACCAGAAAGCTCTGGCATCTGATCTAGTGCTGATGAACATGGTTTGCTATCACTAGCGGCACACGTTGTCGTCATCGTCATTACAATCGAGTTCTTGTGTGATAATATGATGCCATTTTATGTACAAAAAAACTCCCAGCTCACGTAGTATGGCGTATGGCACATAGTACAACAGTTAAAAATGAAAAAGCGAGTGCGTGGGGCGCGCCATTTTTTCAGTCAACCAAAGGACCAAGCAAAAAAATACAACACAAACCCACTCATTAAAAACAGATCAAAACCACTCTAGAGTGAAAACATGTACAACTCAAGAAATGCCATGTTAGATACCCCAAGTATAAGGTTGCATTAGATAATATTACTAATAAGGTATGTGTGTAATACTTCTGTGTCGCTGTTGTCATACTTATCAAGACAAACGCGTTATTCTTATTCCTATTTATATTTCTCCTATTTCTATCATTTCTTTCCCAGTCCCAGAGTCAGAGTCAGATCCAGAGTTCACACACCGCATCTCTCACTACTAACTGTCATCCTTTTCTGACCACCATAACAATTCCCCAGTGATAACAAAGGCAATACAATTATTTTCATTTCAAATTTCAATGACTAGTTGCAGTATGAATTGAGAATTTGTGTCTGACAGTTGTGTCAGTTTCTTTAGTTTTAGTTGGTTTTCATATTTCATCAATTATCCAACTTATAGAGACATGCCTTTCATTTCATTTTTCTATATCCAGTCCAAAACAAAAAAACACAATCCATTTTTTCCAGCCTAATCTCAAAATCTTCCATCCAAATGCACCGAGTCGAAGGGGATACTTTTGCAATTCAAAGTGCTGGAGCAGATGATAATTTTAAAATGCTCTACTTTATGGTAGCGCATTCCATACTAAAAAAAATATGTGAGTTTTTGAGCAGGGTTGAGGCTTGGGGCTATTGTATCAGCAATGGTAATACTTGGTTCTCTGTTTGAATCAGACTGGGTAAATTACACACAATCATCAATGCCGTCATCATCATCAATCATCAACTCACCACCAGAGCCAGAGCACCCCATCCTGCCACCATAGTAGGTACACACACTGTTTAAAAAGCAAGCTACTTCTCACATATATCAGTTTCAATCTGTATATTCTCATATAATACTGCAAGTCCAAAGAACAATAACAGCAAACAGAATTCCCCACAACTTGTCCAAACTTTCTATTCAAACTCATAACTTTTAAAAACATCCCTCATTCTCTCATCCTCATACAACATCATTCCAATTCGAATTAAAAAGTTTACAAGGTCAAGGTCAAAAGATACCACCATTACTTTTATTATTATCATTATCAATATTAATACAAAAAGCAGAAATAATAATGGTACACAATATTCACATACCCCATGATACGACCCATCACGACCATGACACCATGATCTATCTCATGCATATATCATATGTATGTAAAGAAATAGATCAATTTGTTCTTTTTTGTGTTGCCACTATTTCCATTTTTGGGTGATTAATGGGTTATTAGAAAAAAATACCAACAAAACTTGAGAGTGAATATGATGGTTGGCCCATTGCAAAGGCAAAGAGAAAACTAAAATGCCATGCTGACGAAGTACCCAAAACTAAGAGTACTGGCATTGACGTGTTTGCAAAATATTCTACATCTGAAACGAGATAACATTTTCACAGATTGATTCCACAGTAACAGTAACAGTATACTATGTATTGGTAATGATAATAATATGATATAAAGTTCAATAATTACAATGCATAAATGACATTAACATCTGCAGAGAGGTTGGAGCTGAAACCAATTGATTTTTTGCTCCATCCATACTATCTACCTCTATCCACCCAGGCCAGGATGGTTATTTGATATTTAATTTGAGAGCTTTGAGATCCAAGAATACTCTTGTTTCTTGTTTGAGAGACAGCCAGGTTTGAGATGACATCGGCAGATGATTGACGTCAAAAATCAAAAGTCAAAAGGATCCACGTGTCGCAGGTTATGATCACACCAACGAAGGAACTCGTTGCTTTAGGTACTGAATCTTATTGTTGATGTTCGATGATTGTGATGATGCACGAACGAATCTGCGATTACGATTGCGGCGATGGCAACAGCGAAATCTTTATTTCACACATCAATCACATCCGTCCGTTGTTATTATTTTTTTCATTTACTATCAAACTGCCTTTGTGGGATTGACCAACACATCGCTCGCACACACCATTCACTTAACCATTACTTACCAGTTAGCCTCAAGCAAGAAATCAATATACAATGAAGAGCTTCATCGCAACTATCGCCTCCGCCGCCGCTCTCTTGGGCAACGCCTCTGCCTTCGCACCGGGAAATGCATTCGGTGCCCAAAGGTCGGCTGTCGTTCCCACAAATTCATTTGGAAACACACAAGGAGCCTCTTACATCGCTGACCAACAGCCAGTGGCCATCCAAAGGCAACGCAGCTCTGTGGCGTCGGTTCAAACAATGGGACTCTTTGGATTGGGTGCGCCTGAAATCGCTGTCATCATGCTTGTCGGAGCTTTCGTCCTTGGCCCTCAGAAACTTGCCGAACTCGGAAAGGAAGCTGGTAAAATGGCAGGAGAACTGAAAGAGGTCCCAAAAGAGTTCCAAGAGGGTTTGGCCGAGGGCGAGAGGGAGGCACAGAAGTTGAAGAAGGAAATTTCTGCGTCATCTGTCAAGGATGCCGAGAAGGAGTAAATTCGCCAAGCGACTTATCTATGTGTAAGATTTTTTCCATCAACTGGATGAAGCAGGCCAAGTATGGGAGGAATATTTCAGAAAGATGGTGCGGCTACTCTGTGGGAATTCTCGGTGGCGCCACAGATTCTATCGTCTGGGAAATTATTAGGTTAGGCAAGCTGTAGGCTTCACCTATTCGCACGTATAGAGAGAATTCGGAATGTCTGTCCAATGCGATGTCTAGATTATTACCGAAGCGACAACATTATACAACCATGACTAAAAGATAATTAAATGATTTGTGTTTTCAACTCAATGCGAGGTTTTATGCAGCCACAGCCAATGTAAGCACATTTGGCACTATCTGACTGCTAAAGCATAAAACTGTTTTGTCTCATCGTGAAAATGAGTCATGTGCTCCGCAATCAGGAAACTGAATAGATAATGAAATTCCCGCAACCAAGAGTCAAAAATAATTCACTCATTCAGGACGTGATGGAGAGTGTAGTTGATTTACGCATAAAAGATCATGTCATATTCACAAATTATTCACACATACAGACACATCTTAGTGTGGTTGTCATACTAACACAATGATTCAAACATTACCCTTCGCGATGTGATTGTGACAAATTTGCTTTGACTTATTTGACTCATCTGCAATAACTATTTTGACGAGGGGCTGATTCTTCATAAGTAAACGATCGTCAACTAAAATATCTCGAGAAGAGGTTTCACAGTAACTTAAAAAAATTGTATGCATTTACACTGTTATTATACTCCTTTAGTAAGTATTTTGCCCCGTCACAAATAATGCAGAAGCGCCTCATAAATAGTACTACCTACATAACACCCGCTGTGCATTTTTTTGCTCTTATTCATCGGATTTAAAATTCATTGAAGCCACACTAAGATGAAGAAGGATAGAGCAAAGCTCTCTCAGGTCAAGTTTTTCATTCTGTCTTGAGTATGATGCGATGATGCATTAGCGTAAATAATTGATTTGTTGACATCATTTATTACGCGCGGAACGCAAGAAGATACTCCAGGAAGTGAAAAGTGCATACCAGATGCATTATGATTTCATAGTCTACGAAATTATTCATAGCAAATCAAAGTTGAGCCTTCGATTTTGATTAGCGAGGAGCAGCTCGAATCGGCTTTCAGTCATCACGAATCGTAGCTAGTATGGCTTAGTGGCAAAGCATTTCACTTGTAATGACAAGTTACCTAGTGCGGCCATGGATGCGGCTGGCTACAACGCTCGAGACGCTTCTTGCGCCAGGCTTGGAATACTCTTATACTTCTTGCAAGTAAATGCCTGGGGTGGTACTGTGTTTACTCCCTTTTACTTCTTGCAAGAAAATGTTTGGGTAGTGCTAATTTTACTTCTTGCAAGCAAACACTTCATTGTCTCGACATACAAGCTAGGCTCAAATGTCAGAGAAAAGTGCTCTTCAGATAGATTGTTTTGCTGTAATTCAATCAGATGAAGGTATTAGCGACATGCACCACCTCAATATTTAATGCGACAACAAGGTCTAGAGGTATTGTTCTCTTGCTATGACATCGGAAAGATGATAACATTACTGATTGAATACTCTGTCCATCTCGAGAGAGACACAATGTGAAGAACACAAGAATAAAGAATTAATGATTTCTTACTTTGAGTAGAAAGTGATGTGAAAAATCAAATAAACTTCTTAAGTTCGGTCAACTACAATGTGCAATAAAGGAATATTGTAGACATCGTGGCTGATATTAATAGAATCATGAGCATGAGCATTTCCCCCCTCTGTTGTAACCAGGCACAACATAGTGCTCACATGAATCTGGTCCTCCCAAGTTGCAACAACATCGCAACAAGCCTATTGTCTGCCCCCTAACAAGACACGTACTTGAACAAAAATGATCGCCTCTCTAAATAATAAATTCATTGCAAATCATTTAAGCGTGCTTCTTAATCGCAGCCTCAATTGCCTCAGCGTTGGCACCGTTCACAACATCAACTTTTGCACCATTCTTAAAGTAGTGAAATGAGGGCACAGATCGGACACCCTCACGCTTCATAAGCTTGGAGGCGTCAGGGCTGGCATCACCGATAACCTGCGAAAGTGTCAATAAAGAGAAAGAAATGGAATTGGACATGTTTCCGTGTGAGAAGTTTATTGTATGGAGCTGCACAGGAAAAAGAACCGCCTGCATTAAGCGCATGAATAATCAAAACCACAACACCAAGGCACGGCGAGCCGAAGAGACGTCATAGAATTCTCCTGTAAGCGGCACAAGCTGTTTCGACAACTTTTAGATTCCAGACAATGAGATTTGGCATTCGAGACTTTACACGCATCCAACGCACGCAAAGTGGTTTACATACGCATTTGGTGTGTAGATAGAGAGGGGGAATCTGAAGCCTCGATCCCAAATGACGAGGAAACAATGCAATGCCAACTGCACAAGACATACACTCTGGCATGCAGTCGTGCGGCTGTCACACAATACGGGACGCACCTTAATAAAGACAGATTCCGTGTACACATCGCTCAATTCGTCGAACTTGGGAGCAATAACCTTGCAGGGCCCACACCAGGTTGTTGAATAGTCAATAACAACGAGCGCATCTCCAGCTCCAGAAATTTTCGAATCGAATTCAGCTTCGCTGTTGACATCTACGACAGCCATGAGCGGTCTGGAGTGAGCAGTTACTCGGGGCATAGAGGGGGCGAATGCGTTAGCAGCGGTGACTGCGGCAGCAGCGATAGCGACGGTAAGAAGACGGGTCATGATGATAAATGAATAGTAGGTGAGTTTAGGGGGGGGAATAAAAAAATTGTAAGCAGATTTTTATCCAAAAGAAATCATGTGTCTTATGTTGAATTTCATGCACGGTGACAGTGGCAGAGCGAGCGAGGGAAGATCGCTTCTTTATCCTCACGACGCACGCGTCGAAGCGTGAAGGGGGAACAACGAACAACGACAACAACGCGAACCTCAACCTTCTGACCTCAACGAACACACACGTGAAAAGGATCGCGGCGTCACGCTAACTGCAAGTACAGATGGGATGAAAGGACAGACAGACGCGAAAGATTTGGATCTGGAATAATGTCACGAAAGATACCATTCTACGCAAACTGTGGCCCGTTGTTCCGGCCTTTCTACAGGGGAGAAAAGGTACTGATCTTACTTTCCCCGTGAGTGTCCGAAATGAAGGGCAAAAATACGGACCACAAACCACAAACCACAATACGGAGTGCCAGCTTTGTACGATACTCCTACCTACTATGTAATAAGATTTTGATGGAGTATCATGATGTTGTATCTTGTATCTACCGGTATGGTAGCTACACTATGCATGAATGATGTCTATTGTAAGAATCGGAGCCGGAACTTTTTATTACCGTCACAAAATAATAATACAAATAAATACAACATACAACAAGACGACGACAACCATGATGTTCACCAAGAAAGTCACCCTCGCACTTGCCGCCGCCGTTGCACTATCTGCATCTGCTCCCACCTCCGCTTTCTCCACCCGCAACACTCCATCTTTGGTCCAGAGAAACAATTTCAAAAGCCACGGCTCAATTCTCCAAGCGACCAATGAAGGCGACACTGATCTTGTCCTTCCCTCCTTTGAAACGAAGGAAGATTATACAGCCTATCTTCTAAAGGCGGGAAAACTCCCCGGTGGATTTGCTGTGGGAACGGCCAAGGGATCGTTTGTTTCTGTGGAGGCCCCGGCGATTGGACCGTTGCCCATCAAGGCGACCGTGATTCATTTGACGGAGGGTCCGGCTGAGAGCTGGGCGGCTGTTTTCACGAGTAATAGGGTGCGTTTTGTTCAGTTCAGTGATTGGTTGCTCATTTTATTTTGTTACAAATGTGGTTTCTACCAAAGCGCCTTGAAATCAAGCACACACTAACTAATTATTTGTTCATGCCCATATCGTGCACGGTTTACACTTTTGTGGCGTGCTTTGCAAAAATCAATAAAATTTCATATTATTCGCACTCCAAATTCAGTTCCCGGGTTGCCCAATCAAAGTAGGCAAAGCCCGTCTCGCCGCTGGTCAACCCATCGAAGCACTCGTCATCAACAATAAAGTGTCCAACGTGTGCCCTGGCGGAGATGGTGTTGCTGCAGCAGAATCTGTCTGCGCTGCAGTTGCCGAAAAACTCAACCTTTCCGGAGGCGCCTCTTCAGTTATCCCGTCCTCTACTGGAGTCATTGGATGGCGTCTCCCTGCCAAAGAATTGGCAGAAGATGTTGTTCCCCGTGCCATCGAGGCTTTGCAAACGGATAGCGCCTATGCTGCTGCAGAGGCTATCATGACAACGGATAGGTATCCCAAGTTGAGGAGTAAAACTTTGTCGAATGGAGTGAGAATTGTTGGTGTGGCCAAGGGAGCTGGTATGATTGAACCAAACATGGCTACAATGCTGGGATATATCATGACAGATGCAAAAATTGATCGCAATGCACTGCAGACAATGCTTACGGCAGCATGCAATAGATCGTTCAATTCCATCAGTATTGATGGGGATGAATCTACCAGTGACACTGTTGTTGCTATTGCATCTGGGCTCAAAGATTTGGATTCAGAAGAAGAATTTAAAAACGCACTGGTTGAGGTATGTGAAGGTCTATCAGCCGACCTTGTTCGAAATGGAGAGGGAACTGGACATGTGATTCGTGTTACCATATCCAACTTTCCCGGATCCGAATACGATGCTCGTAGGATGGGAAGGCACTTGGTGAATTCTCCTCTGGTTAAGTGTGCCATTTCTGGAAATGACCCGAATACTGGTCGCATTGCTGGTGCCATTGGATCCTTCATGGGGAAATTCTTTCCTACCGAAAATGTCGGTGAGATGTCTTTGACTTTGGGCGGAAGAACAATTTTTAACAATGGACAGTTTGTGTTGGAAGGAGACGCCGTAGAGAAGGAACTGAGCAGTCACATGAGCGATGCACAGTTGGGAGAGCATGACGACTTCCCAAAACATCAAAAGTTTGTTGAGATTGGTGTTGATTTTGGTGGAAGCGGGTCTGATGTTATTGTGTTGGGAAGTGATTTGACCAAAGAATACGTTGAAGTCAATGCTGACTATCGCAGCTAAAGGAATATCACTATCACACTTACTATGATGACGGGATTATGTTAAAGTGTGGTATCACTTATGATGATAACTCCAACTGAATAACTTTCCTTTAATACTCCGATTATGTAGGAGTAAAGCATTGCAAATTGTTATATCATATCATTCTTCAATGTTACACGAGAGTAATTTTTCTGACAAGATCGTTGAGTCCAATATTTCCTGACAGAATCAGTATCCAATGCAATTGATGAGAAGCATTCATAATTCTGCCGCATTGCCCAACTTCATACATGAGCACGAGAACTACTGGATGGACAGTCATGACAATCAATACACAACAGAAACTATTAATCACCAATTCATCCAGAATCACAATCAGCAGAGTGACTTTAATTGAAGTTTGAGCAATATTGTCAACAGTAGAAGCAATGCCGGAAAATAAAAACAGCATCACCAAATGGCACCAACAGCAACAGATGCATTGGTACCAACATCACACCAATTGAAAAGGGTACATTCAACTCAAAATATGAATCAACACATAAATATATCAGCACATCAACTGCAATGCCACCAGCAATAGCACCAGCACAAGTACCATCACAAGAGAACCATGATTTATTCATGCTACTATCTAGGGGAGTGTGCTGTTTTCACCTTTGATATTGTTCATTCTGTGATGGCAAATTATGGTATCAAGAGTCTGTTAAGCAAACAAAAATATTATTATGCTGACCGTGTGCAATAGGGTTTCAAAGCCATCCCATGAAATCCCTGATAAGAAAAAAGAGCAACAGGCTAGATGAAAAAAGTGCTATTATTGAATCAAAAATAGAGGCAGATGCAAGAATCTTGCCGGAAACAGCATAAATCATTGCCAGCAACTAAATTTGCAGGATATTCTACAATATTTGAATGCCTTTGTAGAGGTATCATGCCAAGAACAGCGGTGATTGTACTATGCAATAGCAATGCAAAAGGAAATAAAAAAAGAAATGTATGGTGGAAGAGAGGATCAATAAACTAAATATACAAATATGGATTTTAATGTCAAATTTTATGTAGATGGTGCTTACAGCAGCATATCATTAAATTTTATCAGTACTATTGATGGAGACGGATTCAAAAAATAAAACAGTACAAATGAGAAGACTTAACTAAATTTTCATTGTTAAAATTTTCTTTTCGAATTTTAAATTTCAATTGCTTTCCCTGTCCGGGCCATCACTCTACTGCCTAGAATGATCTCCGACCTGCCATCGACGAAATGATCGTCATTCCAATCATGAGATTTTTTGTCTGGACCAACGTTGCAAACATATTAGTTGTTACAATTGCGGCCAGCAGCGACAAACCCATTACACCAGAACGAATATATCCCCAACAAGCTCTCCAATGCTACGCAACTTCCGCACTCGAATCCCAAAAAAATGGCAAGATAATCTGTCCCCAAAATAGAAATAGCCATTGCATCAAAGAAGTCATCAACGCCACATCTCGTGCCGATTGCGGAACTATACCCGGAACGCATTTTGGTAGTGATGTCTGGGATATCAGGCTGGCACAATGTGTGTATCGAAAGTGTGCGAGCGAGTGTCCTACGGAAGTTGAGGACATGGCACGAAGTTTTGGAGGCGATGAAGGGAACTCCTCGTCGCCGATGTTGATTGGTAGAACGCCTACACCCATTTTCAACCGGACTTCCTATTGCTGCGACACTGATTTGTGCAATAGTGGAAGATGGGAAAGACATGCAGTTGGATTTGCTTTGCTGACTTTTTGGGCAATTTTTGTTTATTTTGCATCAGAGGCTATGGGATTCTGAACAGAGTTGATTTCATCGCATAGCATGGGTATCGCCACACCCAATTTTAAGTACTATCGTAGTTCTAGTGTTCAAGTAACAGAAACATCTTTTGCTGATGAGTTCCTCGATATTTCTTTTTGCTCATTTGTGCTGGATCAGAAAATTTCAGCTATCGTAGCTTTTAAGAAAAGTTATTGATGGCACAATTTGAATTGTCCTTCAGCAAAGAGAAAAAAATGCCCTAGAGGTAGATAGTACATGATAATCACCATGCACTTTCCAAAGAGGTCTGCTGATCTGATAAATGCGAAACATCTCCAAACACTCCAATTACCTTCCACTTCTTGCTGATTCCATCACCATCCAAATGATTCTCTGAAATACCAAACCGAGTGAGAGAGGTGTAGCCAATGTAACCATAATGGCCGAATGCCCCCGCAATACCCAAACACGATGCACCATGCCCAACAAACAATATGGGACCTGTCAACATTTCCCTCACGCGTCGTGCCGTTTTGGCAGAACGCTGTGCCGCCGCTCCATCGCTGTATTCCACTGGCAATTCCGCACGAGTCATGACTGGCACATACTGTTTGTCTACCGGAAACAAACAATCATGGAAATCGTCCAAAAATCCAGGATTGCGACAAGAATTCACCTCTGCAATGCCAGGTTCCACTTTAATCAGTATGGAACCAAGTTCTCGCGCCACTTCGGTGGCAGTTTCAATGCATCGAATGTAAGGAGAGGAAACAATGTGTGATAATTTCCAGCCTGGATTGTCTGTTTGCGTTTGTTTCAATTTTTTTGCCAGCTCCTTTGAGGCTGTGATTCCGGACGGGGAGAGGTGAGGATCGTCGGATCGTTTGTGGGGGCATTTTTGAAGCCAGTGGGGGTCTTCGGTGTCGATGCGTGCTCCGTGGCGAGTTAGGAATACGTCGTTATCGTTCATGACGTTGTTGTTGGTGCTGCATTGAACCGCGTGGCTTCACAACATAGATCATGCATGAGGCATGAGGCATGAGGCATGAGGCATGAGGCATGAGTTGTTATCAAAATCAAACTTTTTCGAAAGCGGAGCTCGCACATCTGGCTTCCAGCTTCCACATAGATACAATTCACCAACAACAATCTCAACAAACGCAATGGCAATGGTCCGAAAAACACTGCTGCATCGGGCAACATTCGCTGTCTCCATCCTTGGGCACGGACGACTATTCCTCCCGTGCGCATCATTTTCTGCTGTGCCTTCGCCTGTATCATTTGCAGCTTCCCTGGTACATCATCGCAGCAATGAAGTAGTACTCGTCGGCAATGGCCATTCCTGCTCGTCATCGACATTGATGCTTGTTCGACGCAGCAATAACATCAGCAACGACAGCTATGCAACTACTATTACGAACAAAAATGCGTCATTTCGCTCATGCTCGCGGCTTTTTTCATCTTCCGTCGATCGGGGCCCGACTGTTTCGTACACTTACGACAGCGACGATGACGACGAGGGTGATTTTGACGATGACATAAAGCACGGCGACAACGATGACGATGACGATGATAACATAGACGAGCCAGAGAGCTCCGACACTGCTACTCCCACGATTACCAAGCGTTCGCACTTGCTATATCAGGCATTGTTCCAATCGCTTGAATCCTCGCTCACCAATCTATCCAAAAAGACCACCTCCCTTCAACGCGAACTTGAAAAGGCCCAATCACTGGAAGAGACCACAAAACGAGCCAACTTGATTGTATCTAATTTATACCGTCTTCCTCCTGGAACAAAGTCGGCACTAGTGGAAGATTGGGAAAATGATGGGCAAGTTGTGGAGTTGGTGTTGAATACCAAAGAGTATGGATCTGCGCAGGAAGAGTCGGATGCATTGTTTGCATTGGCTAGAAAGGTGAAGCGAGGTTCCAAGGTGGTGGAGGGTTTGATGAAGGACAGTTTGGAGGGAGAGACAATTTTGAAAGAAGCGTTATTAGATTTGGTTTCCATGGCTGGTAAAACCATGGAAGATCTCGCTTTGGATGGTGCAAACAAGATCCATGTTGAGATCACCGACATTGTCAATGATGACATGCATTTAGATGAAGGAACATTGGTGTTGATACAAGAACGATTGGAGCGCTCGTCAAAAAAGACGGGCTTCAAAGGCCCAAACCTAGATGCAATCATCAACTCCAACAACAAACCAACAACGAAACAAAAGAGTACTAAATCCCAAGGCAACAAATTAGATAAATCATCACGCAACAACAAAGCAATACGTTATGAACCAAACCCTCGCGAACTCATTTCTCCTTCGGGACTTAAAGTTCTTGTTGGTCGTAATCGACGCGATAACGAAGCCATTTGTTTCCAACTCTCCCGTCCCACGGATGTTTGGATGCATTCCCGTGGATGTCCGGGTGCACATGTTCTTCTCTGTGTGAGACGAGGAGCCCCTGCAGCGATGGATGAAGATTTTCAATTTGCAGCCGATCTGGCAGTGTTTTACAGTGATGCTCGAACGGAGAGAAAGGCAGAAGTGACTACCGCGGAGCCGAAACATATCACGAAACCCAGGGGTGCACCTCCAGGAGCAGTGACTTTACGCCAAGAAGGAAAGACACTGGTTGGAAGACCAGAGAATGTATCGGAAGATTTGAAGGAAGCACGGGAGATGAGTGGAGGGGCATGGGATGAAATGGGATACAGAAAGTTGGGAACGAGGGCAAAGAACAAAAAGAGGACAGCTGCTGTAGAAAAAGAGAGTCGGCAAAAGAAGAGAAAAGAGGCACTGGAAAAGAATAAACGAAGGAAGAGAAAGCAGGATGATGATAGTATGGGTAGTTTTGATTGAATACAATACTTGCTCTGATTGTTTCAAATCTAATTTAATTTTGATGTGACTTCTTCATTCAACTGATCGCACTTTTCTACTATTGTGTACTTTTGATCCGCAATGTAGGTGGGTAATCATTAATCTATTGAATGGTAGCTGTTACACAAGATACGAGCAAATCCAACAATCAATCATAGCAACAGTAAATAACATGTTGATGTAATGCAAATTAATTATGCGAGAAAGGTTATAGAATATAATAGTGTACACAGCAGATAGTACAGTTGGATTACAAGTGATTGCATTAGTCAATATTTTATCTTGGATATTCTAGTTTGAGAACCTGGTTGCATTTGTGCCAAAGTATTTTTGTTCGGTAGGTTTGATTTTTACCATTTCAATTCCAATGCATTTGATGGAGTTTGAGGTTACTTAATATTGAGTTTGTAGACATGCCAGATATGTAAGACTTATGAGCCAATGACAATTTAGGCATTTCAGGTGTCAATCACAAAAACTTAACAAACTTTTGTTCGACGAAACAGGTGTCTTGCTGCAGCATCACACAAACACCAAACAAAAAAATGCTATCAAAATAGGGATATGCAGTACAAATAAAAACAAATACTTAAATACTTTATTTCAGAGTTATCACTGGATAATAGCACGTATGTCAATTCGATATAACCAATAGATTTGTTATATCAAATCCTAAGCAGCAGAACATTTCATCATCCGCATCGCTTCACAAATTCTAAACAGCAGAACATTGCAGCATCCGCATCACTTTACATTTTAATTCAGCCAATACAATTTAGCTGAAATGCATTATTAGTTTGGATTGCGAGTGGTGTGGCGAGGATTGTGCTCGTTGGCATAAGTTTCGTTCTTGTAGAGGCTAAATCGTAGCAACCACAAGTCTTCACTGTCCTGCTCTGCCTTGAAGGAAAGATCAAATTCGCATCCCTTCGAAATGAAATCGACCCTGGTGAAGGCGCATTTTCCATTTTCGTTCACGTACATGTGTTCCTGCGTCAAGACTCCAAGGAATCCACATCCACCAGCTTCCGGTGGAGTGTTGGCATTAACATCAGCGATTTGACATTTCCCATCCCCCCAGGTGATGGGACCATTGCTGAATGTAGTCTCAGGGCACGTGACAATCCAATTACGATATCCACCACCTTCTACATTGTCTTCAAATTCAAGCTATTTTTGCACGAAAGAGGCCAAAACAAAATAATAGATCGTGAGTTGTTATCGAGAATATTTATTTCAGCAGTGTCGTGGTTGCAACAATGCCATCACAGTATCGCACAGTCACAAAGTAGACAATTGTTGCAAATGCAGTCAATTTCATTTTCTTCCAACCCTGTCGAATAATGTATGATTACATCGCAGGGTAATATCGATATCTGATAATGATAGAGAGCAGAACTTACGCCTTGGCTCATGTGACTCCAAATACCCTTAATAGAGCTCGGAGTACATTTAGGTTTACCACCACCATTTCCTGGTGGCTTTCCGGCCTTTCCTCCTCTCTTCATGGTTCGATGCCTCACGTCTTGGTTGTTGAGCGACGGCTCGATCTCAATCTCATAGCTGTCGCTTTTTGCCAAGGACGACACATCAGCTGACAGAAGAAGGCAACTCAGAGCGAGGATGAATTGCTTGGTTTGATTCATGGTTATAATTATTTTTGATGCGAGAGAAGAGAGAGTTCTTACTAGGTAGTTTTACTTTTGTAAAATGTGAGGTGAGTTGGAAGGAAAATGTGATTTGGACGATGAGAGTTCACTCTTAAAAAATATACTCACACCTCACACCCATCGTCCCAGGATGGAGTAGAAATGCATCGTCGCGTCCTATCGACCTCTCCTCATCAGATAGATAGTTGTGGTCGATTTTTGAGGAGGATCCGCCGAGTTACTGACAGTAACTGACCATGCATCCGTGTGAGTCTTTCTCTCCGAATCTCAAATTTTACAACACACGTTGAAAGATTTTTGGAATCATCATAATATTATTATGTTATGTATCTACAAGAATTGACAATCCCTCTTAATTTTTTTTCAAAATTTTAGAGTAGGGTATATACTCGCAACAGAGGACTTAATAGTAGATAGAGGTACTAAATGGTGCCACCTCGATGGCAATAGTAACTCAATCCAAAAATTCATTTGTACTATTGGTTCCCCTACGAAAGAATTTAACGTATCTTAGTAGTACATATTTTATTACCAAAAAAATAATAATCTGCGATCCGAGCCAAGCCCACGAAGAAGAAAAAATAATGTATTTACCTATGATAAATAAGGCTATGATTTTGTTCCCTCGGATCTGGGATCTGAGATTTGGTTAGCGATAA
>JALLAR010000074.1:0-26146 GCA_036939335.1 Conticribra guillardii
ACTTGTCATAAACTAAAACAATAAAATACCCTAAAGAAATAGAACTAAGTAAAGTAAATCAAAATATCATTTTAAATTATGACATTTTATTTTAGGATAATTTTTAACAATTTATACGTAAATTTGCTAATTTCAAATATTTATGTAATTTTAAAAAGTACACGATTTTCAACAAATTTCACATTCATTTGGTAGCTTCTCATATTTGTGTACACATAGATTTTTTCATAAGAACAGTAAAAATGAACGTCAGTTTCAATGAAAAAGATAAAAAATCAACAAGAAGAGTACATAACATATACAAATGTCAAGCACAATAAAGGGCTCATAACCTGTTGTTATGTAAGTAGGGCAGAAACCAGGCCTTCTCGAATACATCTGGATCAAATGTTCATATACAGGCTATATATAAATTACATCTTTTGCGAATCCATTTAGATCCATCTACCGGGTACGGAAAGCCACTCACGCCCCAAGGTAGGTAAGTGAATTACTGCGCTAGAGTACTGCCGTGAAATAATAATATTACAAGATTACACATCACCTTAGGTGTACTACATCAAAATATTCCTCGGTACAAAGTATCAATTACATTGTAAGTTTATTTACGACTATGATGTAGAGCTACATAGCAAACTCATAATAGAATATTCTATGACGAATGTTGTGCTTTTTTACGACCATGAGTTTTTGGGCGTCGCTTGCCTCATGTTCGTAACGACCATAAAAATTAATACATATATGGTCGTAAAGTTTTTTTCTGACGTAATTTAAATTTAAAATGTTGATCACAACTGTAAAATATACCACCAAGAAAATTGTTCATTGTGGGCATCATCATCATCGCCATCATTATTATTTGCATCGGCATCGACACTGCCATGGTCGTCATAGTCCTTGAGACCCTACTAGAGAGTTACGCTCAACCTCAAACTCAAATCTCAATGTCAATGCTGTCATAGTCATATCATATCATATCCATGTGGTCTGCTGATTTTTATTTGTGATTTGTCAGTTGAGTTCATTGTTGTATTAGGTTTCTATGTTTCATTGATATTGTTCTTTGGGTTGTCATTAGGTTGAGATTTTGATTTGTTGCAGAAAGGGAGATCAAGAGACCTTAAGACAGACTCACTCAAAAGCAAGGCTCAAGGCTCAAGGCCTCTTGTGCGAGTGGTCTGTCTGTAGTTTTCCTACTACGTAGAAAAGATACCATACCTACATCATCATGTACTAACATCATCTCTATCATCACATCATCGCAAATCGCCGGCCACCGCCACCCCACAAAAAACCGAATAATTAACTTCGCATCCAGTTGGAGTGTGTAATGATAATATTGGAATAGATGCCAACCTGGCTGGGCGATCCTAGTTGCACCACAACGAGTCGCAACCGCATCAACCGCAACATGAGACCTGACCAATGCCCCAGCGAAATGCCACAAAACATAGGCACTTTTGAGGGGCATGTTCATGGCTCAAGTAATCAGCAGCATCCTTCTGGCAATCATGCATCTCCTCAAATGCAAGCTAGGCTCAATACAAATTACCAGAGGCATTTGCAAGTGCAGCATCAACAAATTCCGCAGCAACATCCATCCCGTAATAACAGTCACGCATATTTCAATTATGTCGATGAAATTATCGATTCTAATGACGACAATGCAACAACTGGCGAGTTTTCCAGCAACGAAAACAATTATCGAGAGGAATCGGATGCCGCATCCGATGCGGCTGTAGCAGTCTCTGAGGCACGAACACACTGCTCTAAAAATCCTGTTGCGGTGAAAAAAGAAGATGATGGTTGCGATTCCAATGCAAATGGCAATGCTGCAACGAGAAATGGAAATCCTGATTCAAATGCAGCAACCAATATTATTAATACAAGCAATTCTATTGGTGTAGGGGTTGCAAACAGTAGACATGCTGAGACTAGTGAAAGAGAAGAAGTGGTGATTCATGGACACAATACACCATTAGCAACAGTGGGAGTGACATCTGAGGGAACACGTTTAATTTCCCAAGACTCTCCTATGCAACCAAATTCTCAACCACCACGAAGACGTTCTCGATGGGGAAATGTGGATGAGGGTGTTGTTGCCTCTTTAAATGGTTCTAACTCCAGCCACTCCAATACAATGCCTAATCCTATGCCAGCACCGGATAACATCACTTCACATACGCGTTTGCACATCAATCAAAGTGAAAACAATAATATTCGCCATGATGATTATGGTGTGATGGAACGAAATCAACAAGTTCAGCGACCTCGACTAAGCAGTAATCACGAATCAAATATTCGTCGTCCATGTAACGATACCAATGTCGGTTTCAGTGCTACTCTCAATCATAATGATGCCATTAATCAAGGCATTAATGATCATGATGGCAATCAAAATGACGCCACCCCTATCAGAGGAAGGAATCTTAGAAACAATAGTGTTGGTAACCAACGTAACAGCAATAACAGCACTGGATCCATTAACACCCGAGAGGACAGCAATGGCAGCACTAACAGTAGCAGCAACAACAATAGCAATAACAACTTCAACAAAAGCGATTTGATGGAATTAACTTCCGAGCATGCATCCCGCACAACATTCCCGCCTGGATGCCATGTGGTCTACAATTACAACCCAGACATCGCCGGTATTGCAAGTGATGGCGGTGTTCACATTTGCATGGGGACAGTTCGTTCGGTATCAATCAATCTTTCTTCTACTACGAGAGAATTGATTCATGAAATTGAACCTACCAAGGTAAAAGCGAGCACAGCAGCAGCGGGAAGAAGGCTTGCAGAAGAGGAAGAGGCTGATGCAGGGAAATTGGAATCAAAGCCGAAGAAGATTTCTACACATGGCAATGTCGTGGGACGGACTGGGGGAACCGAAAATGAGAACAATATGTTATGGATCGATGAGACTGCATTAGCCTATGCTCCTCTATGCCGTATCTCATGCCAACCGAATTCTGTTCAGATCAACAGTAGAAGTGATGTGATCGAGGGTTTAGTGCTCCTTTGTCAGTGGAAGAACAACGAGGAGGAAGGCGGAAGCAGTAAAAGTATGAGGGATGAAAAGGTTGGCCGCAACGGAAGGTTTGTGTATACCATTCTTCTGAATCTCCCTGATCAAGAAGGTCATTTAGTCAAGTATGATATTGGGCAAGAGAACCTATCCTTTTGCCCGACTTTGTCTTCAGAAAACGATCTGGTGAGACAAAATAGCCAGAAATGCAAAGTTGAAGTAGATGTTTCCACTGACTTCCAAGCGAAACACATCAAAAAAAAGGACGAAGACATGTTACAGAAGAAGCGCAACAACCAAAGCAGGGACGAACCCTGTAAAACTGGTGTCTTCAATACAGATAATATTTCAAAGGAGGAATCTGGATCTACCTCAGGCATCGTAGGCAATTTTAATGAAGATGGGGATGAATATGATGCTCAGAAATTACCAAATAATGATATGCCTAGCAGCAGTAGTAAACTCGGACTATCGCAATCCATCCACGAGAGGACTAACCCATCACCAAGATTGAACCGTCAGAGGAGAGAGTCGCCTTCCGCAACAATCAAAGAGCGTCAACTCGAAGAAGAAAAAAAAGACTCTGACTCGTCGCTATTTTCTTCACCACATGATAGCAAAAATATCAATGCCAACAGAAGTACCTCCTTAAGAAAGAGTCCTAAAAAACGAAGTGCCGGTGATGAAGATTTTTTACAGAGGAATCGCGGAGAAAATGAAGTAACTTCGAAGTCAAAGGAGGGTAATAATCATTTTAGGTTTTTGAAGGAAAGCAGCTCTGACTCTTCTTCCTTGCCTTCGTCGTCTTCCGACAGTGATAACGACAACGGACTGGTTGGCGAGAAGAAGGCCAAAGAAAGTTCGAAAAAAAGGAGTGCCGATGGCAGGGATTCGTTAAAAAATAATGTCGGAACAAAGGAAGCCAATTTGCAGTCAAAGAAAACCATGAATCATATTAAATATTCAGATGGAAGTGACTCTGACTCTTCCTCCTTGCCTTCGTCTTCTGAAAGCGACAACGACGACGAAAAGGGCTATGCAGCAAACGAAGGTTATGTCACGAACTCCTCTTACTCGAGCAAGTCGAAAAAGCGCAAAACAGAGGATACCACCACAGCTGGAAAGAGGATTGAAAAGCAGGCGGATGGAAAGAAAATACCCAAGAAAGACACTGAAAATCAATCAAAATTTGGCAAGATTGAAAAAGAAAAAGAAAAAGTGACATTCAAAGAATTCAAACTCGATTGGAAAAAAGGTTGTGTCATTTCCCTCTCTGGCCTACCCGCCAAAAATTGTTACCGCGATTCTATCCGAAACGCCGTGACCAATATTCTAGGCATTTCCAACAAATCACAGTTTAGGGCCTCTGGTCTCTATATTTCTTTCACACCTGGCGAAACCAAGGGGTATCTGCGCCTATCTGAACCTAAGGAGGCGGAAATGAAGGAATTGGTCAATAGATTAAACGAGGGGAGCGTGCTCATTTCGGGCGCCAAGGTGAAGAGTGCCAAGATTTTGAAGGGGGTCAAAGAGGAGAAGTATTATGAGGATTTTATTGGTTTTGTGAATGAGAAGAGGAAGCTGCTGTTTGAGCAGAAACAGTTGAAAAGACGAATGGGGTCTAGTGGGCGTCGTGTAGGTGGTGGGGGTACTTCAGGTAAATAGGCCATATTATATGCATCACTGAGGAGCGATCACTATGTTCAGATAATGAAGGTTTCAAGTTTAAGCTAGGATCGAAACTAATTTACTCGGGAGACAACTGCATTTTTTGCAACCTAAAGCATAGCACTCACAATCCAAATGATTGCTCAAATTGTTATTGAATTTGACTGACTTTCTATGTTTTGTTTGATTTCAACTTTTGTCCCTTGAGAAGAAACTAGACTCTCTTAAAAAATATTAATTATTCGTCACGGCCAAAGAATATATTGACGGTAATTCGCAGACGGGTATGGTACAGTTACAACATCAGTTGGGACAAATCAAATCGCAGATGTAAACGTTGGCGGTAGTATCTAGTAACAAGACATGATACATCTACAACAATATCAATAGAATGATCAGTAAATTTTTTTGTTAAATATTAATATTATTTTTCATATCGACATATGATTATTCAGCTGAAGAGGAATGGAATATCCTCTTCAAGTTCGTTCATGATTACCCCTTATAGCTAGAAACTATTATTCAAATACATCCCCATTCGCTGTTCCAAAGATTCAACACCCTTACAAGTATAGATCGGGATCAAAGTCCCCATCAAAAGTGTCTACCAACAAGTCCAAGAAATCGCCGTCGTCTTCCGCGTTCAAATCCGCCGCACACGCAAAAGCCACATCATCCTTGGTCTCGTCGCCTCCAGCCACAACAAGGGACTCCACTCCGCTTACCTCATTCAACCCAGCCGCTACCTCGACCGGCGCAGGGCCGGGAGTGGGACAGGAATCCTTGCTCTCAAGTTCCTCTTCCGCGGGATCGCTCTTAGGGAGGAACTGTTGCTGCACGGGACCGTTAACCACGGTAGTACTTGTCGAAGAAGAATCAAAAGCTGCACCAGTAATCTTCACTGCGGGAAGAGATTTAGGTTGTCCGAGAGAAAAAAATGACTTTCTCTCTCGGAGCAGGGGGCGTTGCATCTGCCAATGAAATAATTGGCAGAGAGGCAACAAAATAACACCAACACGGCATGATACGGAGTGAACCATAAAATCGTGAGGAGGTGATCTTTGACTATGCTTGTCGTGGGATCGGTTTAATTAAGTGCTGTTTTGATTCTTGGACAATGTGATTTGGACCCGTGAGCGACTTTCCGTCGACCAATGCGCAATCCCTGGAATTGGAAAAGAGAGGAGGAAACGGGTTGAGATAAGACGAGGGGGGTGAAAAACTTGTCACGGTCGGAGGCGAGAGAGGGGGGAAGACGGGTGGATGCGACGAGATCTGGTTGGGCATGGATGGACTTTGATCGACTCGGGTATGCGTCAATGGCGGAAAGAAGGACGCGCTGCTGATCGGACTCAACTGAGGGCTTCGGGGGGGACTGTTCGGAGAGCTCCCCGGCGGAGTCACCATGAGCTGCTGCGGCGGCACCGGCTGCCCCACAGGATGATAATTGCTTCGAGGCTGGTGCTGAAACTTGGTAAGAAATTCAATCTGGCGTTCCATGTTCGCCATCTTGCTACGTAGGTCGTCACATAAATGTCTCCATTGGGCCACCTCCCCCTCGAGTTCGTCAATCCTCGCACGCGTCTTGTTGCGGGACTCCGCGGCGCTTTGGCGATTGCGCTCGCGGCGTTGCTCCTTTCGCCATTCGGAGAGTTCGTCTTTGGTCATGGGCTTGGGCGGGGCGTAAAAGTTTTGAGGCATGTGGGCCAGGGGCGACTTTTTCACGCGCTTGTTGCCGGCGTCGGCGTCGGTGTCGCTTTTGACGAGTTGCCGTTTTTTCTGTACGAGAGCGTCGGCGGCCATGATTCTGTTTTGGTTTTGATTGACGTCGGCGATGGAGGCGTTATTGAGGAGAGGACTTCGAGGGGGGGGAATGCGATTTGGATTGAATGCAGTTCAATAATGATGGGTTGTTGCAGTGGCTTGGAATGAGTTTGAGTGGAGATTCTCCGAGACTGGAATTATGAACTTCTCGATCGAAGATTATGATGGGCCGTTGTGCGGTTGTGCATTGTGCACGATTGAGCGAGCGAAGCGAAGGATAAAAGCTCTCAAGAATTTTTGATGGAGGTTGCTTCTGATTGAGGCTCTCTTTTTCTTTGTGGTTTTACTAGTACCATACTTTGGGAAATTAGTAGGTAGGAGTAGTATGTTGGGAGTCGTGAACTGATGCGACTACTCAGTGACTCGTGACACGTGACGTAGTTGTTTTTGCAAGACTGTCAAAATAAAAGTAGTACACTTTCAACATACACTAATTCTACGGCACTTTGTACTAACCATTCCAGTTGTAATATTTATCACTCCCCATCAATCAGACAGAGAAGCGTTTTTCATCTCACGCATGTTTCATATTACAGGATTTTTCAAAAGTGCTGAGTGATGGAGAGCAAGATGATGACGCGCGTTTCAATTTTTAAAGTATTAATTCCTACGATAGTTCCTTGCAATATGATGCTGTTATTATTTATTGTTATTTTTATTTATTAGAATGAGAGGCCGTCCCTATCTATCTTGAGAGGAGGAAATGCCTTCTCAATTTCTCAAACAAAAAAAGTGCGAGGCGCGCGCGCAGGCAGACGCACGACGGAACAGTTCACTCTTTATAATTTTTTACTAGTACGTAGACTAGATAATATTATGGTCTGGAGAGAAGGAATGCCTTCTCAATGTCTCAAAAAAAAAGAGCGACCAGGCAGACGAACGACACGGACAGTCTGAGTCAGAAGTCAGAAGGTCTGAGTGTTGTGACATGAGCACTCATCCTGTTTCAAACAAATATGACAATTCCATCGATCAATGATCCTTCCCATCGATTGCATCAATCCAAATAACAAAAAATGGCGAATCAACCCCCCATCATCATCCAAGCAAGCTAAACCCCCCCGTCGTGTATTGTACAAACAATATTTTTTTTTGGAGATGAAGCTTTTCGACTGTCACAACCACATCCACCTAGGCCCTCGTGGCCTTGCGCCTTTATTAGAATCCATACCAGAAGCTCTACAACCGTCTGTTGCGCGGACGTCCGTCAACGAATTTTCATTTGCCGGCGCCGCCATCATGTCAACGCACCCACGTGATTATCCCGAGGTGGACTCGATTGTATCAGAATTGAAAATGTAAGTAAAACATATTAATAGATGAGATTGTTTTTATTTCATACTCAATGGAAAGATCTAATTATCCAATGCATGTTATTAATAATGACAACAGGAGAAACTTTCGAGCAGTGCCTTGTTTCGGTGGGTTATTTTTTTTACTCGGCTAAATCACTTTGTTTTACAGGCAGAATGGATTTTCATCTAATGTACTCTTGATTCTCATTCAATCAGGTATACATCCTTGGTTTTTGCATGAATATCTGTTGGAAACAAATTCTACAAAATCATCAAATGGATATATATCAGCAAATAAAGATTACGTT
The DNA here is from genome assembly GCA_036939335.1 of Conticribra guillardii. Classification (NCBI taxonomy): domain Eukaryota; phylum Bacillariophyta; class Thalassiosirophyceae; order Thalassiosirales; family Thalassiosiraceae; genus Conticribra; species Conticribra guillardii. The sequence goes on from JALLAR010000074.1 coordinate 8,124, forward strand.
TGCGAAGAAGAGTGGTATAAAGAACTTAAAAAGCGTTTACAATCTCAACCCGATGCCATTGTTGGCGAAATAGGACTCGATGGCGCCCGATGGGTTGAAGTGGATGATGATGAAAATGATGACACGGAAACCACTCAAGCCGCCATGCTTGACAGCCAGGAAACAAACAACAATAAATACATCAAGGACAAGAGTAAAGAAAGTATCTGGAATCGTAAACGAGTTTTAGCATGTCCGATGGACCTCCAGAGAAAAGCTTTTGAAAACCAACTTTATCTTGCTACAGAGTTACAGCGCCCAGTCAGCATTCATGTAGTTCGTGCCTGGGGAGAATTATTTGATTCCTTTGACACAGTGCGAGAACGTATGAAACAGAAATATATTGTAGATGATGCACAATATTCGCATGACGAAACAATAGAACAACTGTCAAACCGCGAAAAACCTCCAAAACGCCTTCTATTGCCACCCAAAATCTACTTTCATGCATTTTCTGGAAAAGAGGGTGTCCTCCCTTCCCTTCTCTCTGCCTGTGCAAAGGGTAATATCGATCCCGTTGATGATGTGTACTTTGGTTTCCCACCGGCAATACCAAACTTTTATGCTCCAAAAACACCATCTATAATGAGAAAGATTGGGATCAATCAATTGTTGATTGAAACTGATTTAGAAGATGCATCATGTGCATGGGGAGATTTGATAACAGGGGCTGAATTTATAGCGAATGCTTTGGACTTGGATGTTGCAGAGGTTGCGAGTCGAACTTACGCTAATGCAGAAAATTTTTATTTTGGGTCTGCCAAATAGAGATTTTATGAGATAAACTATTTTTGTCCAAACTGCAACTTGGAAGTTTTACTTTCTTCTTTCATTTGTGATAAGAATCCTCTAAATGGGCGTACATTTTTTATATAATTACACTAAATGATTATTATCTACAACGACAACGCTTGGGATTACATTTGGGAGAAGAAAATTGAAAAATTCAAGATGTTACTGCGAATGCCAGTCTAAGCAACAGATGTCGCTTCACCATCGAGACTATGAAATGAGGAGTTAGTTGACCATAACCACTCAAAAACTTTGTCTTGAATTATTTTTCTGGCCGCAACAATTTCATCACCATCCGTGTCTTTGATCATGTGAGTCCAAAAATGATGACTTGCGCCTTTCACGCTGTAAGTAGGGTGCTCCTTATTTCCCTTATCGCCGGTAACAGCAAGCTCTGTCCAAGGATCAACATCACCTGTAACAAAAATGATCCTCTTCTGGCCTTGAAGATTTACTACGGCGTTTATTCCAAGCTCGTCAGTATCCAAAGATTCTTCAGCTTGAGGAGTAAGGTTCCATCCACCATAATAGTCTAGCGTGGACTGGACATTTTTCGCCACAGCATCATCCGACTTGATTCCAAACCACGTGCCACAAGCTTCCAAATCACGAGAAACGTCATGATGACCTTTACCATAGGGGCAGTTTGAGTCAACATTGCATGTTTGGTAGAACCCAAATTCAGTGCATGTTTGGTAGAACCATGCTCGAGCATTGGCATTTGACGACTTGGGAGTTGAAAAATAGTCGACATAATCTTTGTAATCAACATCAACACAACTATCGCTCTGTAGTTTGCTGACTTTGGCAAGAATTTCCATTGATGACTGGTTTGGATCAGATGTGTGTTCATGGACAATTTTATCACAGATCTGTATTATTGGAAGAAACAAAAAAGTGAAAATAATATCAGAAGATGAAATTTGGCAGATAACTCAATAGATAGAGCCTTGGAACTTACACCTCTAATATTACAAACTTTTTCCTCATAACTGACTTCTCCCTGACAACTAGGATCGTTCTCCTGAGCTGGAATATTAAACAGCCCGTCCCCTACAAAACTGTCCATATTATTTTTGTCTGCGCGCAACATGTCTGCCCCACCACACACATTGAACAATGTGGCCACATGATTCAATTCATCAGCTGTATTTCCACCTGGGTCATTGTCGTTATCATCCCCAACCACCACACGATCAAATATATCCACAACCTCCTCGTGGCCTTCTAGAACAATCCTACGACACTCCTCACTCCCTCCAACGAATTCATCTGCCAAATCAAAGCCCACACGGTCATTGTATTCATTGAAATCCAACTTTGCCTCAACAGGTGCAGAGTTAGATACAGCGCCGTGAATAACGTCGGGATGTAACAAGCGCGACCATGCTGCCAACATACCCGGATAGCTTCCACCAAAAGTGATCCACGGAACTTTCTTGTCTGAATCGGTTGTTATCTCAATTGAACTCACAAATTCTACAATGTCTTTGACCGCTTGGCGAGATGAAAGGTAGGCAAACTCAGCCCCTGCAGCGGTGCCATCCTTTTGATTGCCATGTTGAGAGTTGGAATCATTGTCTCCCCGAAGGTATCCAGAAGCCTCGCCATCATTCGTTTCCTCGATAGTAGGGACCGATTTACCGTAATAACGGTGCTCGATAGCAAACAAATGAACATCCCAATTAAAGTCATGGAATAATTTATCAGCAAGCGCGATCATATCTCCCGTGCAATGCACAGAGTTTGTAAGAACTGTGGCGTCCATCGATGGCCCTTCCCCGCCCACGCAGAGGAAAGCGGCAGTTTGCCGTTGCTCTTGATTACTATCAGCCTCATCGCTAGTTTGGACGTAACGACGGGTATAAAAATATCGTTGGTTGAATGTTCGTTCGTCAACTGGATCGCTGGTGGAGAAATGATCAAGAGTTTGATCGAAAAACCCTGTTTCGACGTCGCTCGTTGAGGGATTGCGCTCATCTTGCTGCTGCAGCGTCAAGAGCAGTTGTTCCTCCCTCTGCAGCTTGATTTGCGCTAAAATATTAGGAATCCGGCGCTGTTGGGGGAGGGCATTGGTATGAACTACCAAAGTGGTTGTTTGGTGGAGGATTCCGAGGATCAAAGCTGGTCTCTTCATGGTGTTGGTTTTCCAATTTTGGCAGAAAAGAATATCGGGATATTTTTTGATGTCGTGTGTCGTGTGTCGTGGCTTGCTTCGCTTTGTTGCGACAAAATTCTCGATTGATACAATTGTACATACATGCGTAGGAATAGTATTCGTTTCAGAAGAATGATGAATTAACAAGGTATCTTTATTTATTATAGTATTTTTCTCGAAACGAAGGAAGTATCACTTCGATGTCCTGACTTTGGATATCTCGTGTCAATGTACCTACGGTATGTACAGTATTATTTCTACAAGCTCACGATACCAGTACTATCTATCTGCGTGTATCATCTACCAGTACCATATCTACCTTTGCTTCTTCATGCACTCTCCTTCCTCGGCTCGATCTATCGATCGTCATACATCGTCATCATACACAATAGAATGGCCACCAAACTCATGACAAAATCTCCCACGAAGATGTGGATGTCATTGATTTTTTTGAACATAATTATTTTGTTTGTAAAAGAAGAGAGACTATGAAAAACTGCCGAAGAAAATCGTTCTCTACACCGAGTTGTAATCGGAGCAATGGTCGGAACAATGGAAGAGGCAGCGTCAGTGGCGCCAGGAAACAAAAGAGACTCGCAGCACAGTCAGTGGCGTGTTTGCTTTTCGGGGTAGCTGTAACGGTGTCGTTTCTCGGCACCAACAATGTTTCACGAAATGTATTCGTCGCTGCTGCCAAGTACCCCACTGCATTCTGCCATATCCAACACCGATCATTAGTAAGGAGAGAAACGTCGAAATATGGACCTCATCATACATTGACTAGTCGAGTTGGAAAAGAGAATTGCAGACGTGGAGGAAATTGCTTGCACGCCCTCGATACAGCTCTGCCTCACCCCCGAGGAAATCCTGCGTTACGGGGGGAGAAAAACAACGAAGTGGCAAATAATGTTTCGAATGAAGTGTTACAATCATCTGGCGTGGAAGCCGCGCTGCCGTTGCAAGATAGTACATTAATTGCAGCCGATGAGTCAGCTAGCTTGAATGGTCCGAACGACGGAGTTTTGTTAGGAGGCGCGGCATTGTTTCTGACTCTTGCATTCGCGTCTATTTTAAAACTGTCACCTCCGGGGTGTTGGAGATATTATGTAGCGGGAGGGATATGTGCCAGCACAAGTCATGCGATTACTACACCAATTGATGTGGTCAAGGTGAGCAATTGAAGGATTTCATCTTATATTTGAAAGCAATTATTCCTAACTCTGTTTGGCGCAATCAATTGCACTTTATTTGCAAAAAATGCTAATATATTCACAACAGACGAGGCAACAAGTGGATCCTTGGTTAGAAGAGAAAAGTATGATTGAAGCTACTGTTGAAATTGTTAAACAAGGTGGACCATTTGCTCTTCTTGCTGGCCTAGGCCCCACAGCACTTGGATACCTTATTGAAGGTGCCGTCAAATTCGGAATATATGAAGTTTCTAAACCTGTAACCCTAAGATTTGTGGCATCAATGGCGGCTTTCTTTTCCTTTCCAGCTCTGGATTCTAAAATTCTCAGTCTCATTTTATGTGGATTAATATCTGGGACGGCCGCCAGTTTCATGCTTAGTCCTATGGAGGCACTGCGTATTCGCATGGTGAGCGATGCAGAATTCTCAGAAATGAGTGCGTTTAAAGCAGGCACTAAAATGGTGAGACAGGAGGGCATTCGTTGCATCTTAAAGGGAATGCCGGCTATGCTTTTCAAACAAGTACCATACACCATTACGAAAAATGTTTCATTTGACCTCTTCACAACATGGTCATATCTCATGTGGAGGGAAACGGGTCGAGCTATTACGGCGAACGTCAAGTTTGCAATTCCTTTCGTGTCTGCAATGGCAGCTGCAGTGCTATCTTGTGTCAGCAGTCACCCTGGGGATATGCTCTTGAGTCTTGTCAATGCTCACGAAGGGCCAAAGACAACAAGGGATTTTGCGAAGGAAATAGTGAAGGGAAAGACAGGCATTCGGGGTTTCTTTGTTGGGCTCAGGCCACGGTTTGTTCATGTGCTTGTAATTGTGACAACCCAATTATTGATTTATGACTTTGTCAAGAGATTAGTGGGGATTGCTGCAACAGGAATGTAAAGTCAACGTGATTTGAAAGAAATGACGAGGGTAGGCATTTTTAGAGATTAGTGTTGTACCTTCTTCACCTGAAGTTGAACTATGTAGGAATACTTTCATAGCACAGAAGAGACATTTTGACTTTTCTTACATTAGCTTCTGCATCATAATCTGATAAATTATCACATCAGATTTTTGCTTTGGGACTGGATAAATCTGCGTCTCATTTGAAACTATTACGTGTTAACTGAAACTGATAAATGAAACTTGTATTTTAAGAAAATAAGAAGTATTTTGAACAGATCTTGCATAGTGTTTCCTGTTGATCCCGTTGCCAAACTATGCTCAGCTTCCAGACGTACAAAATCATATAATATCCTCACAGATAGTCACAAAACATAAAACATAAACCTGATATGTATTGCCATACTATAAGAGCCTCTCACGAACGGCCATCGCTGGTTTCAGACAATCCTCTGGAAAGTTCTCAGCTGCTGCCTGAAGCAGTGGCTCTGCTTGCCCCCCTACATTTGGCAGGTAGGCATCAGGAAAACTTGTCAACACTTCCATGGCGGAACATGCTTCACGCTGTACTTCCACATCATCAGGATGAGCCCCCATTGCATTCACAAGAGCTGTGAATCCACTCACGCTCGCAACCACTGTAGCTCTTTCTGCCCCACCTTTCGCAGCGATTCCCCGCAACGCCTTACACGCTTCTTTTTGAACAGTTGCATCACTTACGTGAGCTTGCATCGCACTTACTATTGTAGAAATAGCGCCCGATGCAGCAAATGATACTTCACGCATACCATCTGCTGGAGACATTGCAGTAAGAGCCGCACAAGCTCTCTCTTGAACTGCTGGCTCGTTGGGGTGATTTTTCATTGCATTTACAACGGATGTCACACCCATTAACGCCACAGATACAATTTTGTCCACACTTGAACCTGCGTCTGTCGCTGCACGACCCAACGATGCACATCCCAACATTTGAACGCCCCCATCTTCTTCATTAGCCCACATGGTAGTGACAACGTCCCTAACTGATGAATCCGGTTTTTGCACAAACATGATTGCATCATGACTCTCGTCCTTGTTAATTTTTCTCCGGTGGCTGCGTTTTCGTCTCCTACCTCCTGCACCATCAACTGCAGTAGCAACTGTTCCTTCCTCGTCATCTGCTGGAAGCATTTCTGTCATTACTGACTGACCTTCGTCACTTTGAAAACTCATTGCATGAAGAATAGGATGCTTCTCCCCCAAGTTTGCATCTTGTATACCAGGTGGATATGCTTCGTACAAACTGCGTACTCCACCACCAATCCACTTTTTCCCGCTTTCAATTGCCAAAACAATCGGAAGGACGCCATTTGAATTAGGAACAGCAGCTCCATCTGGGTAAGCGTAGAGCAATTCATCAATAAGATACTTTGAATATGATTCTGGTGCAGTGCTATCTGTGGATTCAGTTGGAGAATCCGCATCAGAATCACCACTTCCGGCTGCATAATGAAGTGGAAGGTTGCCTTTTGAATCCTTTTCTCCTACCGCCTCCAAGTTCGTTTCGACAATATATCTCAATAAATCAGGCGGACACACCCCAACACGAACAGCATTATGCACTAATAGATCGCTGTCCATATCATCACCCTCCAAATTCGTCCTTGGGCGCCTCAACAACAGCTCAATGATATTGAATGTATTCACAGCAGCATTTTTGAAACGTTCCCTATGCTGCACTACTTCGTCTCGCGAATTATCCCCTTCAAAAAATTTCTCACTTTGATCGAATTGAGCGACAAAACGCCGATAGAGCAATGCCAACACATCATCATCCTCTCCGTTGGCCACAGCTCCCCCAATTGCAGTGGAAGTTGCAGCTGACGCTCCTCCCATTTCCACCAAAGTTTTGACAAATTCAGCAGTAGGCCCCAACGGTGTGCCCATATCATCGGGGAGCGCTTGAATAATTGCATAGAGAGTTTTGCCCCTCAAAAGCACAGATTCGGGATCACATTCAAGGAGAAGTATTGAAATCTCGTTCCTAAACTTAAACATTGCAGCGGTTGTTCCATATTGAGGTTCCTGTCCATCGGCCACTTTTCCTGAGACAAATATTCCAGAAAAGACTCCCTCAATAGGCACGTGATTGTGATTGTCACGTCGACTCACTGCAGATGGACAGGCATCAATGAGTGCCTTGATGCAAGAAGTGGCGGCATCTCCAACAGTCGCATTGTCTACTTGCGCAGAACCGAGAGAGCACGCCACATGAAGAGGAGTGCCGCGTGTATTATCATCGGCATACAGGGCAAGAGAAGGATTGGATACGCATAATTCTTTGGCTTCGTTCCAAAATGATTCGGTGCGAGCTTTCGTCAGATTATTTTCTGATGAGGCATCGGCATTGTTGAGCCCGCTCAATAAATGGTGGTACAATGCTGCGGCATTGGGTTGCGCTGGTGCGGGTGACGCGGATTTCGCACGCTCAGATGTTTTAAACAAGGGTGATTTTTGGCGTGATGGTTTCGAAGGCGATGCGGCGGCGGCCCCATTGGACGCATTATATGCATTGGACGGAGAGCTAGGTTTGGTAGCTTGAGTTGCGGGGGTGTTGTTGGATTTGGTAGCGGCTGCGGGAACCGCATCTTTGCTCTGCTTGCAACCCATGGCGAGCGTTACAGCTTAAATAGAAATGTGGTTGGTGGCTGGTTGTGCCGTTACTTTGGTTCTCGAGGAGATGTGAAACGGATTTACTGCAACGACTACTACACCTTCGTCATCGTCGTCAGTGGCGCGTTATGAGGCGTTATGTGTGAGTGTTTCTCTAATTATTTAGCAGTGTGTGTGTGTGTGCGTTATTTATGTTGAACATGGGTTAGTCTCACACCCAGTGAGCGTGACTGAAAATTGCGACACGTGACTGCATGAGACTGCATCTGCTTGCGTGCGGCGGGCGCACGCGGCACGCGACTGTTTTGACTTTTGACACAAAGAGGACAAGAAGCAAGGACGGACATTCACGTGCACGCACTGCGCACGGTGGAGTTCTCAAAATCTTGCCAAATCTTAAAAATCGTGCCAAAATAAAAAATAAAAAATAAAGCCCATCAACAAAACACGAACAAGAACAAGCAAAGAAGAAAACGGCACATTCACACAATCAACATCAATAGCCCTCGTTATTCCTTTTGTCCCGCCAAAACCTAAAACAATACTTCGACGATCGTCACACTCGGAGATTTCGCAGCATCCTACATAGTACCTAGAGCATTCGTTTTAAATTCGTTCCATTTCCCGATCCACCACATATCCAGAGAAAATAAGTGCATCGCACCTTTTCTCATGATCGCACACAACCACATGCCCGGGGGCGTCCGTATTACCAAAGGTGAATTGGCTGGAAAATCCATTTTCAATTTAGTTAGAATTCTTCTTTTTGATAGTTCTAAAGATATTGCTTGTTTTTATTTTTATGAAGGTTTTGTTCTTTGGTTGTTATTATTTGTCCGAACGCCGACATCTCTTTGCGTAGCCCACGCCTTTATCACGACACAATCTGTTGCCAATAGCAATAGGAATGAAATGAAGAAAAACTATGCAATAGCCAATGGTGTGAATAGATCATCTGTCAAGACATGTTTATTTCTAACTAATGATCCCATCATCGCAAGTGCGATTGCATCCAAGCTTTATCCCGCATCTATGGCCGGTACGCTAGGAGAACTTTTCTTTCTTACTCGAAAGGAAATGGGATGCCCACGTGGTGCGGTGAGTAGACGGATCGTTCTCTTTTTGTATGATATCGTTCAGATTGAGTCTACTGTTTACTTACTTCGCATGTTCATTATTGTTCGCACATCCATTTTTTTAATTTATTGCAGGTAGTAGGATTCTTAGCTCAAATCATAACAATTGTCGTTTCCATACCCATGATATCCATAGCAAAGAATGCACCCGGTATACAATCGTTTCTCGAAATCGATTGGCTCCATTTCGTTGAAGCCTTCATGTTCTGGGCGTCTATTCATGTCCAAACCATGTCATTTCGTCAGGTGGTGCTTTCGATGGATCACAAGAAACCATTGCCAGTAAGAAGATGGTAGTGCATGATACACATATGCACACGTTACTTTTCTATTGCTGCGTCTTTCCACTCATTTTTTTAATTTTCATTCTTTTAAAAAAAACCTACTACTGTACATAATTGATGCGCAGAAAAGTGCCATGAGTTACTTGCCAATGACAAAGAATGTAATGATTCTGTTTGGAATAGTATTTGCAATAACGATTGGTCATTACATGGTGGACACAACTTCGTGGCAGCATACTCAGCTCTTTGGTGGATTTTTAAACCCACAAACCCCGTATAGAGTGCAGCCTTACCTTCTAGGAGAATTATCGTTCCCGACTTGGATATTCCATTGGTCGATGGTGATTGATTATGTAATAATGCTTCGATACATGTGGAGGTGGGGTGATGATGATTGCACAGGGAATTATCGGTGGAAATTGTTTGCATTATCGAATATCCCTGCATGCATTATTAATGGCGTTGTCATGCTGAATCACCTGCATCGTGATCAACTGGTGTTTTTAAAGGTGCTGCATCCTTTGCTTGTGTTTGTAGGAAGTATTGCAACAATGTTTGGTGCGTATGCTGTCGCACATGCAAATGGTTGGAAAGTTGTTGGTAGTGAAAAAGATGGCTCAGTCGATGGTTTTTCTAAAGTTGCGTCGAAAACAGCCAGCACAAATGATGATTGCAGTGCTGTGTTTGAATGGGACACTTCCTATACACTTGCGTCCATTTTCGTGGGATCATTGTTTGCTTATGGATCTCTTTATTTAGTACGTTAGAAAGAGCAAAACCATCATTGTTATCCCAAAAAATGAACGAAAAATTTGATATATCTTTTCTGTTGAGTGTGAACTGCAAGCTCTAATTTAACTTTAAATACCTGCTTAGATAGTAATTAATTAGAAGCTCTACTTTAGAGACGTGCCTTGACTTCATGTTTATCTCAAATCAGAACTCGCACAGGTCGTGCAGTACAACACAGTACATAGTAGTAGATAGTATCTAGTACAACATACTAGTACAACATGGCTGAGCCCGCCATCAAAATAATATCTACTCTCACGAAAAAGACGACACATAACACACGAGTTGAACTTGCTTGCCGCAACACCATTCCCCATTCCGCTGTGGGATCAGATGAAAGATCGAAAAAATGGACTACATCAACTTTGACGACGTCTTCACGGAACTACAGAGCTATAGAGATGATAATAATGGCAGCCTCACCGTCCCTACGTCTCATCCTTCCTTGGCGCGGATCGTCGATAACCTCGCTTCAGGCGGTATCGAAGACTTGGCAAAGAGAAGATGGAACTTCCAGATGGCAGCCCTCAAAGACTATAAAGAAGGTGAGTTTGGATTACTATGCTGTTTATTATTAGAGTTTTTCTGGGCAGAGGTATTTTTCGATGACACATCATCATTCTATGAAGGTAACTGATGAAAGTCTTGAAATATATTATCAATTTTTCTCATTATCATTTTTTTTCATCTTTCTAAGAGCACGGGGACATCAATGTCCCCGTCACTCACCCTACGCTTGGTTCTTGGGTAAGCACGCAACTAAACCATTATAAACTGCACCAACAAAATCGTCCTCACCCGTTGACGAAAAAGCGCATTAAATTATTGGCAGGTGAGTTTTTCGTTAGGCTGTGGCACTCATTTTTTTGAAACAGGAATTTATCAATTTCTTTTTTCCTTTTGAATGAAGAACTAACTTTATTTTTGCGGCGTTCATTAAGACGTTGGATTTCACGAAATTGTTCAAAATATGCTCACTGGTGCGAGTATTCCTCCGGCGAAAGTAAAGAATGAGCCGATCACGCCTAATACACCACCACCCATTGATCAGGATCCGAATAATGAAATACCTACGCCTGAAATATCTAGGGTAAAAGAAGAAGAAATTGAGAACCCATCCGCAACTGATGTACTTCGCGAATCATGGATTGCAAATGACGGTGGCGAAGCCTCTGAAAATGGAAGTGACAAACAATCAGAAAATGTCGAACATGCTGAACCATTGTCACAAGAAAATGCAGCGACGGCCCCCGACAACAGCAATCAGAAGAAGAGAATCAAAGGGAAATGTGATTTGTGCGAGAAGCCTGATGCTTTTCGTGGGCACACTCTTCAAAAATGTAAGGAGTGTGGGGTACTTGTCCATGAATTATGCTATGCCATGATTCCTACAGATGTCCACGACCCTGATTTTGTCTGCCATGCATGCAAGGCTATTGGAACAGAGATTGAAGTCAATGTCCCTTCCGTGATTGGTGGTTGCGGTGAGCAAACGGGAAAGAATCGAGAGTTGATGACGCAGGAAGAACGTCCAACAGAGTGTGTTCTTTGCAGCGTGGATTCCGGTGTCCATGCTATGCACCCAATTTATGACACGTGGGGTTCGGAAGGGAGACAGCTCGTGTTACCTGAGAGTGAGCATCATGACACCATAAAAGAAAGACGGCTGGCGTGGGCTCATACGTTGTGCGCACAATTTATAAACGTAAATCCCAAGACAAAAGGTTGTGTATATGGATGTGACAAAAATGGGAAATTCTACGGTGATGAAACTGATGAAGAAATAGATGAAGGATCAAACGATGAAAATCAGGATGATTGCCACATTTGTGGTGATGGGGGAGGTGAGGTTTTTCGTGTGTTGCACTTTATCTTGTTTGTGAAGAATTTGACGATGGATATTAAAATTTCTTCATTGTTAGCCTTTTTGTGTGTTGAGTTTCAGATATTTTGTTTCTTTGCTGTTTTGACTGATCATTTGTCCTACCTTACGCATCTCCTCTGTTTATTGAAGATGTCATTTGTTGTGATGGATGTGATAAGGTTTATCATTCAAAATGCCTAAAGGTGGATCCAGACTGTCTTCCATATCCCTGGCATTGCCCTAGCTGCACGGGGGCATTGACAACAGAGAGGCTTGAAGAATTGAAATCTGAAGCCACCGCTTCACATACTAATAGTGTAACAGGCGAAGCCGCTGGTGAAAAAGAGGAAAATAGCAATAATGAATCAGATCAAGTAGTTTGGTCTCATCGTTTTGTGATTGCTGGTTTGGAAGACGGAAAAGAAACAGTTCACACCAAAGCTATAAATGAACATCGCAATAAGCTCGTTTGTTGCGTTTGTGGTATCCACGATCGCAAGCAGTCTTGCCTGCGGATTCCTGTCCAATGCATTGCTGGGGATGACAATGAATTGAAAGAGTGGAAAGCTCGGCACCGTAGTTTAAACAATAGCAATATAACTGAATGCTCTGTAGCAATGCATGTGGGATGCGCCCAATGGAATAATAATTACGTTTTGGAGGACACTGGCAAACGTTGTAGAACGTGTTATTATTACACAGGTGAGTGTCCCTGATAATATTATTGCATGCATTAATCCAGCATTTGCATTTCATAATTTATCATGCTATTTTGCCATGTATCATTTTGTCAGGTGTGCGAGCTGGAAATGCCGAAGAAGAAGACGAGCGCAGAAATTCAGATATCAATCCAGATCCTGTTGCACATTGTTATTGCAGGCTCCATGCTCGTGAAATCAAAATGAACAAAAATAATGCCCCTGCTCCTGAAAATGCAAAATCTGGAGCAAATAGAGGATCGAATGGCCGCAATGGAAGAAAGAGAAAGCCTGGGCAAAATGGAGCATCGTTTGCCCATAATGGAAGAAAGAGGAGCAGACGTAAATAAATGTTTGACTTATGGTATTCCAACACAAGCAATGCATATTTGGAGAATGTCCACGTTTTGAGTTATTTTTATAAGGAAGAGCATCAATGAAAATTCTGCCCGACGTCATGATTATTCATGAAATCATTCACAATGAAATAAATGAAGGAAATCGTCCTTCTTAAAATATAAATAATCAATTTGCATCATTTGGTTTGCTTAAGTTTTTCAATAATTAGTTTGCGTTACTTTCTTAATCAGAATGCTCTCATGCAATGCATCTGTGGCTGGCTAGGTCTCGGTTTTTCTTCGCCTGAAGTCATAATATTATATATGAAAACAATTAAAAGGTCTATTTACTTGAAATATCATGCAACAAGGAACACTGGACCATTTCATCGTGAAGTTTAGCTATCCCCTATTTGGCCTGATGTCTAGTCAGCTCTTTTGTTGCATCCGATTCTTACAACTCATCTTCTCCGCTACTAGTGCTACTTTCAATGGCACGTTTAAGATTTTCTTCCACAAAGCTCCAATTCACAAGTCTATCAAAGAATGCCGTCACATATGCAGCTCGTCTCTCTTGGTAATCAAGATAATACGCTGCCGTGTGTTGAAAAGAAACAGTAATTAAGATCGCAACAGAACATCATGTTGGCAAAACAATATTGGTTATTGATGAAAATATGTTGTGTCAATACACAATAAAACGAATGCTCCGACAAATTTTATTAAATAATATCACACAACACACTGACACTCTTACCATGCTCCCAAACATCAATCGTCAAAATTGGAATCACACCCTCCATCAAAGGATTCCCCGCCCCCACAGTCTTGGTCATCACCAACCTCTCCTTCTCCGCGTCATAACAGAGCCAGGCCCACCCTGATCCAAATGTCGTCACTGCCACATCCTCCATACCCGAACGAAAATTAGTATACGATCCAAACCCTTTCGCAATCATGCTGGCGAGCACTCCCCGTGGATTTGGTACGCCTCCCCCTCCATTGGAGGGAGGGGCCATGCAGTTCCAGTAAAAGGCGTGATTCCAACTTTGTGCGACATTGTTGTAGAGTGCCACGTGGGTTTGTTGAATTTCTTTGCTCTCGATAATTTGTTCGGGGGTGAGATCTCGTAATGATTTGTCGGGGTTGGTGTGGATGAGTTGGTTGGCTGTGTTGACGTATCTGGAAGAAAGACAGAATAGTGGAGCAATGTGTTAAAAAAAAGGATCGGCGACAAACATAGTTATGATAACTTGAATGGATCCTATTGAGAAAAATGTAGGAATCCTTGCTTCAGCTCCATCAATTGAAATGAAAAAGATGCATCAACCAATAACTCGTGCAGTATCTACTTGCGCAAACAAGGAAAATGAAAAATATAACTCACTTGGCATGATGCTTGGTATGATGAGTAGCCAAGGTTCGTTCACTAATGACGGGCTGCAATTCATCGTACTTGTAGGGGAGGCTGGGCAACTCAAGTCGTGCTCCGGATGCGGAGGATGCTCCGATTAGGACGAGAAATAATTTTATCGAGCAGTTCATCATGGTTACGACTGGGTTTTATGATCTCTTTGGGTTGTTGCTTATTATGCGATCAAGATTTTGGTTCCGCGGTTTGGTTGCTCTTGTTCGGTCGTGCTCTTTTTAGGTGTATTATTATGTCGTGGAAGGTTCAGCCAGGTGGAAACAGCATAGTACTAGGCAGGTGGAAAGTGAGACTACTTCTCCTTCGTGTTTTTTCGAGGTTCAAAGTTCAAAGAGTGCATGCTCGCTCTTTTGACTTTTGACATCCGACAGAAAAGATATCAGTGAAGGTTTGCATAGGAATTAGTAGTGTATTGGACATCAGCTCATCAGATCAATGGCGGGCATGTTCGTTCGCTTTGCGACCACACAAGCCGGCCTCATCAAGCTGCCCGGCCGACGCAAGAAGATCTCAAACTGGCAACACAAGAAATACTCATCTCAAATTCTCAAGACCTCCAAAGCGTCCTTCCTGGTGCTAGCAAAACCATGGCGAATGCAATGACTTCATGAAGAACAACGAGCGACCCACACCACACAGCACACAGTACAACGACATTCACAGCCTATTACAAAAGCCTTCCTATATCTTCTACCAACACAGTAGAACGCAGAGCTCTGCTTTCATGATATCCTGGTCGCATTCTAATCTTCCGGAACCTTGAAACATATATCTTAAAATATATTCATCCGATAACAAAATGATTCTATACCGATGCATAATACTCTTCAACGCCATCCTCGTCTCAGACATACTGCAATGCTGTGCTGCAACGGGGCTGCACAATCAACAACCACCACTCTCGTTTGTGAATCCATCCGTCGTTCCTCCGACAATGGATCCACCTAGGCATGCAACTGTTAGTCGTGGAAACAAACGTATTGTGTCGACATCCATGGTACCGAATTCCAAATCAATGCACGCAATAATAAAAAAGAACGCATGCAATAACAACAATGATAATTATTGGCAACAAATATCGGTTCGTGAAAGGGCATTGCTACCGCGAAGAAGATGTGCAACAATATCTCTGCGTGCATTTTCGTCGAGAAGCGACAATAATGATTACGACGACGACGACGATGATGAAGATGGCGATGATGAACCACCCAATCTTTCCTCCACCCCCCAAGAATTTCTCGAACGAATGAAACAAAAAGAAGATCAAAATCAAAAACACAACAACAATAATAACAACAACAAGAATAGCAAAAATTACAATGAAAATAATCTAGACAGCGCCCCCGCCTACGGTCCAGGAAGAGGTCGATCCGCGCCCCAGATCCGACCAGCCTTTGGTGCCAAAAAGTCCTCTTCTGGAAAAGGTTCTTCCAATAATAATATGGCCACTGTATACGTATGTACCAATTGTGGATCGGAATATGTTCAATGGAGAGGACGATGTGGGACATGTTTGGAATGGAATACGGTACAAGAGTTTCGGGCGAGTAGAAAGCCTGCTCCACTGGGTAGTGGTGGTGGTGGAGGAATGATGAGGCCAACGTTTAGTAATAATAAGGATTCTCGGAAAGGAGGAGGGTCGTTTCAAAAGTCGGGTTCTTCGTGGTTGGATGGGATTGACAATGATTCATTTTTAGGTAGCAGTCGTGGTGATGGCAGGGGAGGAGGGATTTTTGGAGGCGGCGGCGGTGGTGGAGGACCAGTGCGAGTAACGGATGTCTATCAAGAAATTTTATCTTCTGGAGACAAAGATGATGCATCATGGAAAGAGGCATATTCCAAAGGGAGGTTCCGAGAGCAAAGGACGCTTGTTCCTGATGATTCTGAAATGAATACCGTTTTGGGGGGTGGGATTATGCCTGGCTCGCTTATATTGGTGGGTGGCGATCCAGGTATGACATTGTTCATGTGTGTTTTGTGATGAGATTTCATTCTATTTCATTGTTGTATTATATATGCAGCTGTTTGAGTCTTGATTGAAATGAAAATGAATATTTTGCTTTGGATTCTCTGACATCTATCGATGCACTTGGTCATAGGTGTTGGAAAATCAACTCTACTTCTTCAGATGGCTGGTAGTATTGCCAGCATGGCGGAACGCTCTCTTCAATTTCAAGGAATTGGAATGGGACCACCCAAACCTTCTCCGACGAATGCGCCAGAAAATGATAGTCAAGGTAGTAGTAATGACAACCAAAAACAATTAGGCGGACCAGTCCTCTACATTTCTGGAGAAGAAAATGCAAATCAAATAGCGTCTCGTGCGTTGCGACTTGGAATAAACGATCCGGAATTGTTACTTTGGTGTGAAACTGATGCAGATATTATTGCAGATACGGTGGTAAATTCAATGTACGGGCCAGGCATAACTTGGGATGATGAGACTAACGAACCAGGTCAAAGCGACAATGCACCTCCACTGTCTCGGTCGCCCTCGCTTGTTATCATTGATAGTATCCAAACCATGCTTTGCGATGCGGCGGGGTCTTCAGCTGCCGGTGGCATCACCCAAGTAAGGGAGTGCGTGGGGTTATTCCTTCGATTGGCGAAGTCAACGGGGGTTCCCATCATGTTGGTGGGGCATGTAACAAAATCTGGAGATGTAGCTGGACCTAGAACAGTGGAGCACATGGTAGATTGTGTTTTATACTTGGAAGGTGGTGGTTTGTTGGGAGCGGGTAGTGGCGGAGGCGGTATGTCGTCTCTGAGAGTGTTGCGTGCTGCCAAGAATCGTTTTGGATCTTCCGAAGAAGTAGGTGTTTACGAAATGGACGGTAGACGCAGTGGGCGACTAGTTCCGATATCGGATCCCTCGTCGTTCTTCTTATCAACTAGGTTGGATAATGTAGATTCTGAGGGATGTGCCATTTCTGTAGTGCTAGAAGGAATACGATCAATGACAGTAGAAGTACAAGCCCTTGTTGCATGGAGTGCTGGCTCGGGAGCATATGGTGGACGAAGAATCGTTGATGGAATATCTGCACCTCGATTGCTCCTTATTTTGGCCGTGTTACAAAAACGATATGGAATATCATTTTTTAAAAGAGATGTATATGTCAATGTGGTAGGAGGCATGAATCTTGGACGAGGATCAAAAGGAGGCGGTGGGTCTGATTTGGCGGTTGCGGTGGCTGTTGTGAGCAGTCTCACTGGAATACCTATCAGATCCGATACTGCTTTTATTGGAGAGTGTGGTCTTCTAGGTGAACTCAGGTACGTTACATTATTTCGCGCCTTGTTTTGAATGTTGTACAATTGATATTCTAAATTGTATTGATTTTATTTTATTCTCAGACCAGTCACAGCGTTGGACAAACGCATAAGTGAGGCTCGTCGAATGGGATTTTCAAGGATTGTCACACCATCATCTGGTACTCCTAGAAAGAAAGGAGGTGTAAATAATAGTAATTCCTTCGGCCCGAGAGAAGTGTCGGCTGGAGGGATAAAGCAAATTATGTGCGATAATGTACTAGATGCAATCAACTGTGGCTTAGTCAAGAAATTGCCCACTGTAAACACCATGAGCGGTCCAAAATTGAAGCGTCCAAAGAAATCGTCGACATCAGCCGCAAATGATGACTACGCAAAGAATGGGAGAAACCCAGAAAATTTGGATGAGCTAGACATAATACTTGATGATGAAGAAGATATTTTCTTTGAGTGATGAGGTTCTTTTCATATTCGGTA
>JALLAR010000075.1:0-35999 GCA_036939335.1 Conticribra guillardii
ACGATGCTGGGCATAGGACGCCCCCGGACGTATGTGCCCTGCTTAGTTCCAACACTCCATGAATTGATGTGGCCTGTCTGCATTATTTACTCTGAGAGTAAATTCTTTTACTGATGGCTTGCTACCACTCTTTATTCTTTATTCTGTACTATGTTCTCTCTTTTCTTTTTGTCTAAGTTAATGTTGTTCAATTTAGATAATATAACGCAATGGAGATTTGTCTGTAAAGGACCACTAAGAACTAAGATGTGCTTAAACTTAAAACTTTCAATTTAAAAATTAAAGTCAAAGTTTTAGTTTGTTTATATCTGGTAGCTCAATTTTCAATTTACAACAACAATGTCATCTGATAGCAATTTCAATCATTAGCTTATCCATAGAAATGTATGGTCCTGATACTGATAATGATGTCATAGTCATATTCTGATATCAACACAGCTGGTCACGACTATCATAGTTGGGATTGGTCACAAGGCACAGAATCCCATGTTCCAGCACAACAGCACTGTTTTTTGCAAACATATCAGGGCCCTGATGCAGCTTGACATTAAAAACTTTGACAGGGCACAATCCTAGAAGCTTAGTTGTATTTGTCTCCATCCCCTTACCTTTTTGGAGGCTGGTTTTCATGATATGTCCCACGTCACATGGACATTTCCCCAACATGTCCCAATTTGTCCCCATGGACAAGCTGATTTGTTCTTTGAGATTTGGGGAGAAATGGGTGGGGGGCTTATGGACATATGGGTTGGGGAGAAATGGGGGCACATTTTTACTTTGTGTTATATACATGGTAAATGTTTTTGCAGTGTGTTATTGATGTTAATAGGTGCTTTGTATTTTTATTGATGTTAGTAGGTGCTTTGTATTTTTATTGATGTTGTTGTAATTATAGTAATTACAGTTATTACAGCTATCATATTCGAATCCCATGTTGTTTTGTTCTTTTTTGTGTGGTCTAGGAATGTGCCGGTCGTTCTTCAAGCGATTCAGTCACATGTCCCCAAAAAGGACAAAAAGGACTCATGACTGAAGATAAAAAATGGAACCTCGTGTCCCCAAAAAAGTGGACGTCCCCAAGAATCTGGGGACAAATGGGGATGGGGTGGGACAAATCTATTTGTCCCCGGGACAAATAAAACTAAGCCTAGAAGTTGGGATTCTGTGACTTGTGCCTGTGGCCAATTTCAAACAGAATTTGAAGTTGATTGCATATTGAACACAAAACACAATAAGAAGTGGTAAACAGCTGTGTGCTGTGTTTGGAAATCATTTTATGGCATCATCAATCACCATCATGATGTTATCATCTAGGCTATGTGTCCATTGCAGTCACATTTTCCATGGATCGTCAGTTACTGATCAGCATCAGCATATTTGGTCTTTACCTTTACCTACATGAAATAGAAAAATTCTCATTGTTTAACAGGATGCTGGCAGCCAGATGTGCACTGTCAAAATTCCCCAGCATTTGGCAAAAACAACATAGAATGTTGATAAATGGTACACAAATCCTTTTTCAAGGACTAGAGAGTGACATGCAGATTATTCACATAACTTTCAGCCAGGAATGTCCTGAATATGTCCTAAATCCATCATTTTGGATAGACACACATTTTTGCAGGTTGAAAGACAAGGGCGGTGATTGGCCTGATGCCTGATGGGTACCACATCCAGCAACAGACCACCAGCCACCAGCCACCAACTTGCGGAACAGCATTTGTGTGACAAATGAAACTACCTAAAAAATAATTTTCTTTCAAAGTATATTCTTGAAACCTGCTTTCTTGCTAGTTTATGTAAACATGTTTTGTGTATCTACTGGAGCAAATTATATGATCTAAGTTACTATCCATAAGTGTATATAATAATATATGTCCTCTCATTTCACATGGTCCTTGTCCTGTGTCATCAGATGAACACCACCACTACTATCTTGGGTATGTTCCAATGTTTGTTCTTTCGCAAACTGGGGCCATTTCTGACTAAGACATGCCTCCATGGAATACTAATAATATTGAAATGCTCCATAGCAAATGCATCATTTTTGACAATTAAAAACACAAAATGATATCTTCTGTTCTGTACTAGAGAGGATATTTTAAAAAGTCACCAGATATCTGCCCCTACTATATACCTACACACAGATATACCAATAATATAGAGTAAGAAACATCACACTGCAGTAGATTGAGCCAAATGTATTATTTACCATGGCATTGGAACAACCACAGCATCAACTGAACAAGAGAAAGTTAATGCTAATTCCTGGGACCAGCAAGACAAGTCAAAATGGTACCATGATCAGAAGCAAACACTTTAATCAGTATAGGTATAGGGGAACCAACGCCAACAGCTGACTACATTGATATTGCACTGTTAAAAAATATATTTTTCTTAATAAATTACCACTAAGGGTAGATATAACTTTTGTCATTATATCCGCTAAGGCAGAGCAACAGCAACAAGGCTGGTAATGTTAAAAAGGAACGAGATTGCGTTTTATGATGGATCAACAAAAAAGACCACAATTGATCTGGAAAAATCTTACATGAACGACAATACCTTGTCAACTGTCAAATAGTTGCAACTGCACTAAGTCCTGATGAAAGCAACAGTGATAGTTGAGTAAAGAACACACAACAAAGACAATATGAGTATGTGTACAAATCTGCTAAAATGGAACCTATGACTATGAGCAATGTCTATGAGCTGCCAAATACAGAGACACCCATACAGTAACTGTATTCAGCAGTGTGTTTCCCAATAAAGGTGCTATACATATTATTTTATTCCCCTGCTGATATCGAAACTACACCATGTGTCTGTGGTTGAATGTTATATAAACTAGGTACAAACAATTACTTTCCAAAAACATACAAAACAACAAAAAGGCAAATGTATCAGATTAAAGAGGAGGTTATGACCAGCAAAAGTAAATGAAGCTATTGACACCTCTCCGGTAAAGAAAAACCAAGTCATTTGTATGAAGCATCCCTCACTCCTAATTTATTATCTAGACAAAGCATCAATTGTTTTGGCACTGACTAGAATAATATGTTTTTGGGTAACTGACACCTATCCACAACTATTGCTATTGATTAAATGCGATTTTGCAGGTCATCTTTGCAAATTATTCCAGGTTTGAAAGTTTTAAATGCAAACCTGTAATATAAAGTGAGCCGTTGTCTATTGCTATTGCTGCATGTATCACTTGCAATAAGTAGCTTACCTTCTTACTTGTTATTCATACCTTATTCCAGCAGACAACATTTAACAATGAATCAAGATTTTCTCCAAAAAACATTATCTAGATACACAAGAAGAATAAAAACAAACAAAACAAATCTGGCGCCCCAAAATGTGTATCATTACTAATTAGTCAGCAAAAGGCAATGCACACAAAAGATCAATACATCAGAAGAAATCAATCTTGTGATATGGTCCCCCCTTTACGTTATTCAAGCGATGCCACTATTTCACACCAGATCAAGCAGATTAGTTGTTTATTGTAAAAACAGACAACTGGGAAAAATGGTATATCTGAAATGAGGCTGGGTTTGTATGAATGTTCATCTTCTGGTTTCTAATCATATTCTTTCAAAATTTCTTCTATGCGTTTTTGGCTTCATTTTGGTGTACAGTTCTACATTTTGAGTCCAATACCATGGTTGCATTTTTGATGCGATTCACAAGAGTGTGTGCACCCCAACGCTCGTAGCACTTCTCAGCTTGAGCAAAATAATCCAGAGCTTCTTTGTTTCTTCCTTTATGAAGATGATAGCTAGCAGCTTTTTCGTAAGCCAAACCTTCTTCGTGAACAAAACGATGATCACGGGCAGCTTCAATAGATGCATCATACTTCTCCAAGGCCATTTTGTCATTGTCCTTTAAGAAATAATATTCTGCTTCGAGCAAAAACAATTTGTTTGAATAGTTCCAGCTTGAGCTCACTGACCATTGCTTCATTGATTCTAAAGCGACTTCTGCCATTTGTGTCCATCTCTCTTCGTTTTCATCATGTTTTCGAGCAAAATACATTGCAATGAGACCGTCTAAGAAAACTGACACATTAGCACTAAAGTAAAAACCGAGAAATATTTTCAGATTCACATGAAAGATAAGAATTGAATACTGAACAAATGCTTAAGCTGTGAAAAAATCTGCACTTCGACCTACCTAATAAACCGGAAGCTAAATCCAACTATTTTGTCAGGAAAAGGTAGAAGCAACACGAAGCATCTTAGTAAACATCAAACTATGGCTCGCAATTGTTATTTTGCGAAAGCAGTATTTTTCCATGACTCACCGGGATATTTCAAACTCGTTTCAAGCCACTTTGCTGCAGCGTCCATATCACCTCTCACGAATGCCATATACTTGCGTTTGTTACAAATATATCGACAAACATCAACTGCGTTGTTTTCATGCGCGCCCTGGAAGCATTCATCTTCAGTGCAATTCAAAAATACCATGTAACAGTCTTCATTTGATCCAATAAGCTCCAGAGTATGTTGGAGAGTGGTCGTCATTCCTATGACAAGCTGCTTTTGCTTGTATTGGACCCCGCGCTTGATATTTATACGTGCATTTTTCTGGACCTGTAGTGATTGATAACATTAATTCATGGAAGAAGATTCGGATGGTTAGTACAAGAATATCAGCAACTAAAAGCTCGCACTTGGCTAACACCAGTACCCACCGTTGATAGATTTTCTCCGCAACCCCAAAGTGCACTCATTGAATACAGGTGCAAACCCATGATGGCAGATTCCATGTCACCAGTGAGTGCACCTGCGTTGTAAGCATCAATAAGCTTGTCTTGTGATGCTTAACAATGCAAGTAAAAAGTGGACAAAATAATGAGAAAATGAGAGATATATCATTTACACAATCGTGGGCATACAAACACGAATACAAATGCAAAAATCATACCTTGAATAGGCTCCTTCCATATGTTAATGGTGCTGCGGTAAATGAGAGGCACCATTATTGGTGTATGTTGAAATGAGCTTTATACAGAAAAAGAGAAGAACAAGTATTCAACACAATTCGCTGCAAAACTTACCCATATACAGATAAGTATATTCGAGCAATAAATTCGTTTGCCCCAAGCTTCTCCAACAATTTTATTGCAACACGGCCCATTCTATGAGCTTCATCAAAATCTGAGTTCAGCGAATTGACAAGCTAAAAGGAAGCGTTACAGTAAAAGTGTTAGAAAACCAAATGCAACAACAAATTAAACATGTCAATAAATGTCACTTTTAAGAACCATCAATAAAACATAATAAGATCTAACAAATCAATCTCAACAATACATACGTACCCATCCTCCATATAAACTCAACGCTAATGCTGAGAGTTTACAAAGCCCAAACTCAATGCTCATTCTCATCATGCGAAAGATTAGAATGGGGACTAAAATCTGATTCGCAAAACATCCTGAGCTTATTCCATGATTCATGAATTGCATTGCAGCCAGCTTGTGTTTATCAGTCATTAAAGGAAGCGCCAAAAGATTGGTCTCGGAATATTTTTTGATCTGTGTTTTAGCACGGATGTTTTCCTCAATGACGATAGCATAGTCAATCTGATCAGGTAATATTTCACCAAGTTCCTTTAAGATACTATAGATTTTGATTATCCCTTCCTTGAATTTTGTGACCTGTAAAGGGGGAACGGAATGCTGCGCTATAAATTCTGATGTCATGAAACAAAACGAATTTTAAGAATATAATTGTTTTGGCACATACCGCGTTGCAATAACGAACAAGAGTGTGGTGTGCATTGAGTTTATCGTCAAATTGCCTCGCATGAATGAGGATATTTTCAATTGTAGACTTCAGTGTTGTAAAGTCTAAATAAAAATAGAGAGAGCAAAATTAGAAGAGAATGAAAAATAGAGTGTTCTGTTCATATGAAAAATTCGGTGTACTTACCAGCTATGACAAAAAAAGCTGTTGTTGCAGCATTGTAAAGTCGTAAAGTGAGTTCGTAGTTTTGATTCCAACAATCGTCGTCAAGAAGCTTAATGCCAAACATGGAGTATTTTGCTGCAGAACGAAACGAGGACAATGCAATAGCTTTTTCTCCTGAGGAGTTATAGGAAAGAATGCAAGTATAAGTGTTAGTCTCTTGTTGAATGTGAACATTTGAATATGGGCAAGCTGACATACCAGCGCGTAAGTTTAGATTGGCGACCTGGTGACGTTGATCTTGCGATCTTATTAAGTGAAGACCGATGTTCATGTTGCCAACGATGTCAAATATGGAGTCGTCTAATTCAGCAGTTGGTGTTTTAAGAAAAAGTCGGGACCCAATAAGGAGATGAAATGCTGGTCGTTTTGTAACTGGAATCAATTCGTCTGCATGAAGAGGAAATGGCAAACGGTAAGAATTAATGTATCTTATTGGGAAACGAAAAGTATTAATCGAATCACTTACATGCTGCCTGCTGTATTTGATCATGAGCCCACCTGTATTGACGGGGTGATATTTCTTGTAGGAAACCCCCATCAATGGCAACAAGGATAAATTCTATCAAATCAAATCCATTTGCTTTGTTGGCCTTTAGAAGTGTATCTGCATGCAACTCTGATCCCAAGCAAGCGGCAAGTTTGAGTCCATCCTGGATATCAGAAGGCAACAGTGCCATCCGTTGGGAAACGTGTTTCACAACATCCGTAGACACTGGTTGGAGCTTAATTTGAGCAATATCATACTCCCACCTTCCCGAGCTTAAATTGAACCTGAGAATTCCCTCTTCGTTAATTGACTGCAGCAAGTTTACAATGAACATAATGATCCCACCTGTCTTGTTATGCACAACTGCAGACAATGGCATACAAAGACTCGGTGGTAAATACAATGCCTCAGACACCAATGCATTGACTGATTCCTTTTCAATTGGCCCCAATTTCAAAGTCAAAATGCTTACACCCCCCGCTTGTATCCCATCCAACAGACTTGTAACATGATCTTTCATGTTATCGCGATAGCATCCAATGTATATGCAGTGATGGATATCAGGATCAGTGACAATCAGTTGGATCACGTCAAGCGATGTGGGATCCGCCCATTGGAGGTCATCAAAAACGAAGACTATTGGATGAGACGGATGAGTGATTGCTCCAATCAATTTGCACACATTGAATTTCCACCTTTGATCCAGTATCGCTGGTTCACGTGTCTCGCGGTTTTCGGTGATTTCATTGTTATAAAGGAATCTCCTGAGATTGGGAATGGAATTCGTAAGGACACTGCATCCAAATTCAAACGCATTATTAATGCGAGACTTCATTTCGTCCATCGGCCCTGAACTGCCTTTATTTAGTATGTCTAAAAAGAAGGCGTCAAGTGCAGAAAATATGACGTAATATGGCCTTGTAGTTGCATCAAACTTGCTTCGGATCATAAAACCATTTGCTTCATCCACTGGCTTCTTCATTTGGTTGATGAGTGTTGTTTTTCTGAATTCAATAATAAACGAAAGAAAAAAAATGATCAAGTGAAAAGATGCATTGCATTATAGGAATACAATGTACAACACATTAAATACTGTGATTGGTTACATCTCACCCTGCACCGGCACAACCCGAAACCACAGTCATTGTGGGTTCGCCTCCCAGCTTGGCAACAAAATTTAGTGCATGAAGCAACAATGAGAGTTCAGCCTGTCTCCCGTAAAAAACATCATTTGATATTCTCAAACGGCTCCTCGAATTATTATCCCGGTAATTGAGGCGTTTCATGTAAAGTTGAGATTTCTTTGCAAGAACTCTCAGGTCGGAAAGGACATTTTTCACATTTGGATAAAGCTCGGAATTACTTCTTCCAGTGTCTGTGAGAATCAATGTTGAAATCAAAGAAGATAAATATAAAGGCAAACCCTCCCCTGGCTGCAGATGTTTGCCCTGTTTGCTTCTATTTTCCTGGACAAGCCTCTGCCTATTGTGTTCTTCGCTGTCTTCATCTTCAGTGACATCGTATTCTTCACTTTCTTTAACTTCGGTAACAATGCCATGTTCCGACCTGTTCGTCTCTGCTGCACGAATCAAAACATCATTGCCCGTGAAAATTGAATTCAAAACACGACCCAAGTCTGTCAGATCTTTGGCAATGGAAGCGGTTGCTACTTCACCTGGGTCGCTTTGTTTTCCAGGGAAGACAGTTGCCCAAGACAAATCTATCAAAGTAGCTACATAAAACCCCTCAAAAGTGCCCAAAACAATATTCTCGGGTGTCAACTTGTTGTGAGCAATACCTGCATCATGTAATTGGGAAAGCGAGTATGCAATTGCAATGGCTATCTGAAGAACTCGCCTATCATTCCAAAAGTCGATATTTTGCTGTGTGATCGTGTCTAACCATTCTTGCAATGTGTCGCCATCAGTCCATTGGTAGTACATAGCGGGTTTTCCCTGAAATTCTGTTACATGGAGGACTTTTCGGTATAGACACGTGGAAGATGATAGATATTTTGAAATGTTGTGTTCGTGTGCGAGACGTGATATTTGTCCTTCGTCTGAGTCGATGATGACTTTGATTCCTTGTTTTCCATGCCTGTAGATTGCTGAAGTTTTATTGCTATGTACAATATGCGGTGCATCTAATTCAGGGGTCAAGCCGCTCTTGTTTGTTTCCTCCCCCCCCTCGACTTCATCCAGGTGGGATGGTCGGCTCACAGAAAGTGATTCCATAACAAGTTGGATTATACTGAATTAGTCGACGTGTATTGTTTTGACAAAGTAGATCGTTAGTGGAGTAGATCAGAGTGGCGAGAAAATAATCAGTTTGTCTGAACTAATTGAAAAATAATTCAAGTGTGCAACCAAAAATCACACCAAGAGTAGATATTCTTAAAATCACACAGTAGGAAGTTGGGTCAGTCATTCATATGGGTGACGACATACTGATTTTGAAACAACAAAATAGCAATGTGCGAGTTTGCGTTTCTAAAATTGATTAAAAAGTAGAAAAGAAAACTCAGCAGAATTCAGGCCGTCGAAATACAACCGTGGAGCCTACAATAGCACTAAGAAGAGACGCGAACTCAACCAACCACTTCCGGCCTATTTCATGGCGTACAACTCGATTTCAAATTCCGAGAGCGTGTGTCGTTAAATCAGCATCCGCCATCCGCCACTACGGAGAAGAAAACAGATCAATCAAAAGAAAGCATTGCGTGGTTTTTATTCACCTGTGCGTCTACGTCTCTTGTTCGCCCGTCTGCTCGATCGAGAGAGCGATGGGTTTGCAGTTTGATCGTGTAGATCTCCGAGTTCAAATAGTACAATGATGATTCCGGTTGTTAATAGTCTATTTAATCTTCCTCGATAAAAATTCATGCACAGATTCATCATGCCACTCGAATCTGTTATGTATCTACTACAATTCAGCAGTGCACAATAATAATAATTACGATACTATCGTACGGTGCTGCAAGATCCGGCATAGTTAGTCGAGGTTAGTCGTACTCTGGTACATAGATGTACCGCGGAATAGTACATATTTTCCACATACTACGAGAGCTCGCTCATTTTTTTCGCGTTACGTAGGTATGTACAATAGATATGTACGTACGTAATCGTAGAATGAGCGATGAACCTCTATGTACATAGATGATAGATTGCTTGATATCTCTACCGTAAACGCGTGGATATCTAAATGGATTTCTGATCCAAAAAAGGCGAATTAGCTATGTGTTTGAAGAATAATATCTGTTCCGGTAATTTGATTCATTCTACATATGCAACTGATCTCGATAGCTTATGTCAGTGCCTCTCCAGGGGGAAAAGTTTCAATAAAAAATATTGAGTATTCACAAAGATACAGTGATTATAAAAACTATGAAAATCGCGATTTTGACATTAGGCTAATCAGCTGACGTATTGTACCGATCCGCGTTATGCGTGGTTTGACATCCATCACTTCCGACAAGGACCCCTATGCAGATAAGGCATACTGTGACCCGTCCGCAATGTTTGTTTGCGCATCATCAGGTCTGAAACCGCTCAAGCACCGTCCGCAAGGAGCGGGAGTTCGCCGTCGACGTCATACCGGTTGTCAAGCAGGAGAGGTGCTTTTTGGCCGCATCTATGCCTTTCTCGCCACGACGCTTGCACATATGGCTTATTGTTGTGTTTATTAACATTCCCCATTGTGGGGGGTTTGTAGATATTTGTGCATCACATTGCAATTTGGATCGGCCGTGCTCGTCATTGATGCCGTCGTCGGTTGCGCCATTTTGCTTGATTTTACATGTAGTTTGTTAGTTGATTTCTGATGGACGACATCTTAAAAAAATAAAAAATCACGTCACGCAAAATTGACAGTAAAATAATCATAAATCGTGACCTAAATGTGTTTGTAATAAACTGAACATAGTTATGGAAAGCTGTTGTTCTCCTCTACATTTCTATGTGTGGTCTTGTAGGGCTATCTCCGACTCACATATAATGCTTTACAGGTGAAAAATGGAGGCGTATTAGCTGTATACTGTATAAAGGCGGATTAGAGGTGCGGTGCAGAAAACCAAATACATATGGTACCACGAAACCAGTAGACACTAGAGTGGTTTTAGGGAGTTAATTGGGTTGGTGCAATTTTTGCGACCCGTTGACAGATTTTGACCATCTCAACAAAATACTAGATGATTGTGATCTCATCACTCATCTCCCATCACAAATCGCAGCAATACATTCTGTGGTTTTAGAACCGATCGCTACGATTTTTAAATTTAGGTTTGATTTGCCTATCCACTATTGAGTATCAAGAGATATCGAGCCATCGCGACAGTGCTATCATCGAGTATTGTAGATTGTAATAGAAGAATGACAATAAACTACAACCAATTACAATACCAAAACATCTAACCATGGCACCCTTTGCAAAGTGCCATCGCCTAAATGGTGGTTGTTACTTTGTTTTTTGACTTCGCGGTGATATTCTAGAGGGACAGCACTTGGGGCATCATTGTTAATGCGTCGTCTCCTAGCTTGTGAAGGCTTTCATCACACAATCTGTCTGGCTTTCATTCATTCGATCATTCAATTGATTTGAGATTTGAGAGAAAAAAATCACTTTTTAATGGTTTATTACTAGATCCTACGTGAAAACATTGGGGTGACAACAGGTCGCAAAAGCAGTGATTTGCAACCTGTTGCCACCCCAATGTTCAATTATTAGGTCGGTTTGCAATTGGGTTGCTAACAGGGTGGAGACAAAAAAGACGGTGCTGACGTAATCAAACTTCGCCTCTCCGTTCGAAATCGTCACATTTCGAATTGGGTTGCAAAAATCACACCAACCCAATTCCCTAAAACCGCCCTAGTTACTGAAATTGCAAAATAGAAAAGTTAAAAATAAATGCTTAGTTGCTCACTCCAGCCCAAGATAGGTGGGTAAAAGAGGCTACATGTGATCAAGAAACTCACGATCAAGATGCAATCAAGACAATTTTTCCTTAAATAATTTTAGCACTGCATCACCACGTGTGTAATTGTCCAGATTGTCTTTTTGTGTGATGCAATATCATTCCGTATGACATAAATTTATATGCAGCAATACATACGTAACTGTATGTAGCTATAATTTATTTATTTCACTGCTACTGATGCAGGAGCATTAGGCTCAGTGGCACAACCTGTGTGGACAAGATCAATGTTTTATCTTTTTGTTTATTTTTTGGTCACGAGTTAAACTCCCTCTCCATGATGGTTGGTATGTTGGAACCAAAAAAGATTGTTTTTGTGTCATCAATTTTTGGAGCTGTGGTTCCACGTTCCATGGCTGAAAAATCAAAAGTGTTATTTATGCATGGAATGTCATATATATTTGGAACTATGGTTCCACACCTTTATATAAATCGAACATTACAGTTCCATCGTGAGTCCATCATTGTGAGCATACCATTGCCAGTTTGAATCTTAGCCTTGTGTGTTTTTATTCAAGTTTGATTTCTAGAAAGGTGTGAAACCATAGCTCCAAAAATATATGGCATTCCATGCATAAATAACACTTTGATTTTGGAGCCATGGAACCACATCTCAAAAAATTGATGACATTAAAACAATTGTTGATTTTGGTTCCAACATAGTATTGTACCTACCATCATGGAGTTGAATTCGTGACCACAGAATAGTAAGATACTACATCACAAAAAGATAAAACATTGACCCTATCCAAACAGGTTGTGCCACTGAGCCTAATGCTGCTGCATCGGTAGCAGTGAAATAAATAAATTATAGTTATGTACGGTTACATCTGTATTGCTGCGTATAAATTCATGTTATACAGAATGATAATGCGCCACACAAAAAGACAAGCTGACAGTTTTGCGCATGGTGATGCAGTGCTAAAATTATTTAAGGACGAATGATCTTGATTGCATCTTGATTGCAAGAGTCTTCATTGCACGTAGCCTCTCCCTGTTCGAAGGTATCAACATGTCCCAACTTTCACAATCTTTATTAAGAAATAAGACCCGTGCAGACCAAATCTACCATTCTTGCTATTTGACGAATGGAGCTATTCGGCAGATATATTTGACAAAAATCTTCATTTATAATCAATACTATGGGTTGTTCCCTAAACTAATCATTTCATTAGATTTCTAACGATATTTGAAACATTGGTTAGCTCATTATATTTGATGAGAAATGGCCAGGAGTAGTTTGCGACTATAACATATCATTGTACAATATGCCTAATAAAATTACAAACTACAATATCTATTGACAGTATCAACCATGGCAGGAACTTGATCCCATTGACATACATGATGTCCCCCGCTAGTGTGATGTGCCGATAATTATTGTGCCAATTATTATCAAAAATACTCCTCTGCACATAGACGCAGTCAGTCCTAACTGCCGGCGTTGCACACTGCACTGTCTTTCCCTTTAGCGAGGCTATATCAGGGCCATAAATTTTCAACGCATTAGTTACATCCTCCATGGAAATAGGGCAATTCTTGATCAAATTGTCACGTACCATTGATTTAAAATCTCGCATGGATGGAAACCCTAGCAGCTTATACGCATATTGTGCTGTCTTAGCGCACTCAACCTGACGCTTGGTAAAACCTTCCTCATTTTCTGCCACATGTCAATCAATGTCACCTCAGCCCCTGCTGCTCCCGCCTCCATGTAATCTGAGAGAATGACAAAAAGATTGCACTCTTCGCAGTGTCATGGTAATAGAGGGGTAACTGTAGGGTTACCCTATCAACGAAACCCCCAAATTTACATTCTCTTTGTACTGGTCGGAGTATAGGCTTTTATAGGCTTAAAATGACCGTCTCGGTCCAAAACTAACAAATCAGTGATGTGCCAAACGTTTTATTTTTTATTTTGTTAGCAATTTTACTAGAGGTCACTTTTTTGACACGCTATGACTGATCGTACTATGTAAATTTCACTGAGTAATTACGATAATACAGCCCGGATAGGCCGTCTCAGCATCTTTGGGTCAAAAATATTATCTGGCACAGCCCGGTTTTGAACTCAGCACTGCGAGCAGAGTTCGATGGTGTTTTTAGTTCTTTCGTATGACCGGTACAAGAAGAGAACCTATTTACATGATATGGTAACCCTACAGTTACCCATAGTCCCTCAGGGCTCTGCTCAAATATCATCTGCTTTCCATTTACATTATGTACGATGAAAGCATTGCCGTTGGAGCTATTGAAAGTGATGCGGTATTTCTGACGCAGTTTTGCCAGGGAGATGATATTTGCTAGTCCATCTTCGTAAAAATACACCTCTACTGATCCCAATAATCCCTTCTGGGTCAGCATATTTTGACCCCCTTGACTGTGCATTGCCGCAGGAGCACAGTCACAAATATTCGTCAACAACCGTCCATTCTTCACCACGCTGCATGTAGACTGGCTGCCGAGCAACACCCAAGTATCTGGGATCATCCCCTTGCATGTGTTTTGGAGGAAGTTAAACTCCTCTCCCTCCAGCACAAATATTGACAACTGGACATGTTTAATTGTCCCGGGATCCACAGTGGACCCCGCTGGAGCTGATTGTTTAACTGCACCAGTCACTCCTGTCATCTAGGATACATTGGAAGCTGGGGCGGTAGTCGTTGTATTTACCAACTCAACTGGTGCCTCATCTTTCTTCTCCTTGCAGTCCTGAGCATAATGCCCCATCTTCTGGCAACGGAAACACCGGATCTTTGATATATCCCTCTTTTCCCTCATGTCAGTTGCGAGTGAGACACCTTCCTCGTTGATGTTCTTGAATGTATCTCCATTTCTGCCCCCACCTCCTGACTTGGTGTGGGCACCCTTGTACTTAATGGCAAGGTTGTAAGCCTGGGTGATGGTATTGGGGTACACGTTCACGCATATAGTGTATATTAGTCCTCCAAATAAACTAACAGTGCGCTGTGCCTGTCCAAATCCATGGCTCTGAGGAAATGGCATGCCACAAATTCCTGTTCCGCTATCTCCACTGCTTCGTCGAAATGTTGCATCACTCCATTGTCATTGTAATTCCCATTATTTTCAGTTGCACAGCAATCATACCTGGATGCATGCCAACTCTCCCCCCCGACTGAGTGATCACCTCGTAGAAAGACTTGTATTTTTGGAGGAATTCTTCATCGCTCATTGTTTTTGGCTGTTGGTACTTATAAGTTCCTGAGAGCATACACCAGCGCATCCAGAAAACTCTTTCTTGCTTCAAAGTTGAACACGAGGCTCTTAATTCCCTCGAGTAGCTGAATCAGATCCAAAGCCGCCTCCGTCTTCTTGAATGTCAGCAGGGCCT
The DNA here is from genome assembly GCA_036939335.1 of Conticribra guillardii. Lineage (NCBI taxonomy): Eukaryota > Bacillariophyta > Thalassiosirophyceae > Thalassiosirales > Thalassiosiraceae > Conticribra > Conticribra guillardii. Next base: position 14,790 of record JALLAR010000075.1, read on the forward strand.
TCAAATTTGCCTTCATGTTCTGTGTACACTGCTTCCACATGATCCCATATGTGTGCTCCAAAGCCTGCTTGTATGACTTCTTTTCTCTCACAAAGTCTTTTATCTCCGCTCACCGCTCGCCATATCTTGATGTCCATCTAGTCGGCATCCGGCGGTTTCTCCGGCTTCAGGAGTTCTATCTTCACCCCGGTTGTGATTGTTTGCGCTACCAATTCACCGTCCTTGAATTCAATACGGACGTGTTTCACGATTTCCTCCATCGTGGTGTTGTATAAATCGGCGTGCTTTGGTTGACCACAGCCAATAAACTGTCCCTCCAAACCACCGCCGTGGCTGCTGCTGGCTTTCTTGGCCACCACATGTGTTCCGGCGTTAGACGACTGCCTTCTCGGCCCTGCCCACTTGCTGCCGCCTCCTTGCTGTCCACCTTGCCCCCCTTGCTTGGGGGTGTTGGTGTTGCTCATCTTTAGTGTAATTTACTAATTATGTTGGAAACACTACAATCTGCCATTGTAGGTCAATTTACTCTCTCATATGTCAATTAGATAATTAGTAAATTATGCACTACTCTACATGCCATCAACCATGTCAGACAGACACCCTAACACCACCTTAGCTGATCATTGCGGCTCAGCATGCAGCCGCCGCTACAGCTCCGGGTGGAACCTGTTCCAGAACAGTATCTATTCCAACACTAAGAAGCTGTTCTCCTGATTTGAAGACCCTTCTGCAATCCTCAAGATTGTTGCCACCGAGTAAAATTTTTGTATCCTGCTTATTACAGTTAAAGACGAGACCATCTGTTCTGTGAAGTGTTCAAACTTGTACAAACTACGTATCCGATTGGTTCGCTGGCAACATTTGGAATCTAAGCCGGGTCATCCGGGGCACAAATATGCGAGGACTACAAATGGGGAAACGCTACTCGCAGATTTAAATCACTGCCACTAACACTTAACCCAGCAATGGGCGGTAAGATGTGGAATGGAGCGATTAGGGGAAGCCAACTAGTATAGATCGAAATAAACTAGTACAGTATATGTCAAACCGCACTCAAAGTCCAATGTCCGCCCATCCTTTTTGTGACACATCCTCAAACTCACTATAATTAATGAGAATTTCTTCACCAGCTGCAATGTCACGGGTTGCATAATAATGAAAACGACAGGGGCCCCATTCCTCTTCAATGTCATAAGTATTCAATGATTCATTCTCGCTGTTTGTTTGCGCTGACTTCCAATGTTCTGGAGGAGAGCCACAGCGGGTATTTGCATCTTCTTCGCCCCATTCTGCATTGTTAACGAGATTGCTTTCATCGAATGCTATAAATATTGTTAAACCATTTCGTATATCATCATCGCCTTCATATGCTGGAGGCATATCTTGCACAAAACTGAAAGGTAATAAAAGTAATATTCTAATTTGTAAGAAAAAAAAATGAGAGGAAAAAGAAGGGATAAATGCAAATTGCATGCGATCTTACCTCCACTCAATGAAATCACAAGCCATTTCTCTCGGCAACGATACAGCAAACTTGCGCCAGGAATGCCCTTCTTTGAAAATGCCAACATGATCGTTATCCAAGTTAGTCACCAATGTACCCTTGGGTATTGGCTCAGTTGCAAAGACACCCCTCCCTTTCTCAAACGCATCCCCAATCTCGGCAGGGACAGTCATGACACTATTAAATTCGCCATCTTTCACTGGTATGAGATTGACTTCTTTCCGATATTTGTCGCGCATAGTCACAAATTCATGACGAACGGTACGTCTATGTTTCTCCCACCATTCGGATGTGCCTTTGGTGTCGGCAGTTGTCGTGTCTTCGTCTTCATCTCCTTCATTATCACTGTCGTCAAAGATTTCGTCATCGTCATCATAGTCATAATCATCGTCCATTTCATCATCATAATCATCTTGTGATTCTGGCACTTGTTTCTTGTGAGGTGATTTATTCTTGCCATATCCATACAGTATTTCAGCACAATTAAAATACTTTTCAAACAAGTCGTCAATGCTGTAATCCCACCAGATTGGCTTATCTAGACGTGGATTTTCTTTGTCGTTCTTGGATTCCGTTGGTTGTGAACCTTCCTCCGAGCACTCAAATTTATCTGCCGCATCGCATGACGTTTCTTCAGCGGCCGAAATGTCTAACGCAAATGTCGATGCGAAGACTGTGAATATTCCAGCTGACGATGCAAGCGTATACGAAGAATTAAGAGCATTGCGTTTATTATGCAGTAAATAATAGATCACGCAGAGCCGCAGAAGTTGCATTGTTGGTGAAAGCGGCCATTGCCGTGGCGTCCTTAATATTTGTTTTGTTTATGACCTCGCTCTTCGCTCTACCTATTGATGTGACGGACGGTCGGTCGGATGTAACGGATCTTTGGATCTTCGTCGAACGCGCGCAGTGTCAAACGCATCAGTCCACAGCACAGTACTAAAGTTACATACATACATAAGACTAATACTAAGGAATCTATACATAAATCCAAATTATTGAACAAACGCATCGGGTCAATCAAAAAACATCAGAGAGACCAAACCGACCATCCGGGACTTTCACTTTCTCAATTACTTATTAGGAGTATCTACCTACAAAAAATGAACATGTCGGCGTCGACTGCATCGTTTCCACAATGCATCGGATGCATGTACACCACAACCGACGCCAATGATCAAAGCATAAAATAAAACAAGGACCACAAGTACATCGCAAAGCCATCCACGAATAGGCAGTTTTCCATCCCATTCAAAGCATTGAAATCAACAAAGAAAAATCAACTTCTGTTTAACATTGACCATGACGTCCCAAGCAGAGTTTGCCGCTTTTTTACAAGCCGACCCCGAAGCCGGATACCAAAACCCCGATGCCAACAAAAACAAAAACGACGACAACAAGGATACTCCCGAATGGATGCAATCATGGGCCAAACAGGGCCAACAACCACCCGGCTACGGGTCCACATCCGCAGGAGGACCCAAACTCCCACAAGCCCCCCGACGCAGTCCCAACAGCGGCGAATACTCCCCCCTCCTCCCACCCGCCTCTCCCAACAAACCCACCCCCAAACAACCAATGAACCCCGCACGACCACGCTCCCATGGCCGCTCCCGATCCGATTTCGTATTTGCATCCCAAGACCCGTCCCATCCACTCATGGGCGCGGCGCCCAAACCCGGCGGGCTGCCTCCGAAGCAACACCAGCGCAGTTCCAGTCGAGGCAACAAACCGCCTCGTATGACTACCACCATTGCCACCACGGGAGTATTGGCCTCGCCCGGTGCATCCTCGTTTGGCATGCCACTCCCTCCTCCATCTCCCTCTAATGCAGCAGCATCAGCGCGAGGATCGCATCGACGTGCCAAATCCGAGATTCCTTCCTCGCATAGCAGCGGTTTTGGCACGCAACGCCTCGTGACTAAAAATGATTTATTGAAAAATTTCCCCGATCCGCGATGGGGAGGCAAGCCTTTAAATATCTCGCATCACAACCGAAGACGAACGGGGAGTGGGGGTGCTATTTTGGAGGAGGGGAGTGTGCACAGCAAGGATGGATCTATGGTTGGTGGTGACAATCCCTTGTTGTCTCTTGTTGGTGGATTGAGTGGTGGGGGTGGATATGGTACTATTGGGAGTGTGGTGTTGGATGTGAATGCAAAAAAATCGAAAGGGCATGCGAGGAGCATGTCGGATGCATCTATGGCGAGTGTTACTACCGATATGGCAAAGAGTGCTTTGTTTAAGGGAGTTACGGAGCATGGGACTATTCAGTTGCAGTTGCCCAAAGATAGTTTTAGGGTTTTGATGGATAGTTTGCTTGGTAAGTTGACATCAAGCTCCTGTTTCGATTCTCCTTTATTTCTTTGTATTTCCATTGCAACTTGGCAACATTATTGTATCGCTAACATCACTTTATTGCATCCATACTTGTCGTCCCAATCATTATCCTAATTGTTCATTGTAACTAAAAAAACAATACAAAGAGGCTGGTTGTGTCTACAAACGCAAATTAGTCGACGAAGAAGACCAATTCTTTGTCGAATTTCATACCGTTGATGAAAACATTTCAAACCCCTCCAATAATTTTCAATCCAACACCGCCTGTCACTGCACCTGCGATAGATGCAACCGATGCCAAGAAAAGCAAAAGCGTCTCCCTCCAGATTTGTACGTCATGGCGGTGGATGCTACTTTGTACAGGAGGATTTTAGATGAAGTGATGGATAGCCAGAGTATGCCATGTGGTACTTATTTTTGCGGGCATCATGAGGATGTGAGGCATCCAGACATTACAATTGCTGCGATCATTGTTTCGACTGTGTTTATTGGACTTTTTGTAGCAACTGTAACTATTAAGGGATGAAGTTCCGGTGGCAGTGAAGTTTCGCTGTATTTGGTGGGAAAAGATTTACAAGAATGTGCAATATTCCGGCTTAGAAAAGGGAGAGAGAGAATGAGTAGAATCAAAAACTCATAAGATCATGCAGAGCGTTATGTTGGCATGTGATGCTCAGCCAGTCACGTAGGGGTGATTTGGTGAGTCACGTCGCCGAATGCGCCGCAAGGTTTTGTGGAGCGATTGGGGGTGAGTGAATGTTTTCACTCACATTTAGAACTTTAGAAAGAAAATATGTAAACGAAATACTAAGTAAAGCTAGATAACTAGAAGTTAGAGTTCGGAGCCTTCCAACATTCTTCGAAGAAACTCGGGGAGGCCTAGAACTTGTTTGAGTCTGCATTCTTGACGAAGAGCGCAGAAAGGATCCTAGTTGGACCACCGGAAAACTGCGAATTGTCGGAGGCGAAGAGCTTGCTGGAATTCGAGTTGAGAACTGTCGTGTTAGTTAAAGTTAAAAAATAAAAATTGAAGATGTCGAATCCAAGTGACGAACTCACCTTGACGGCATCAGGGCTGAAGATGCCAACGTTCGATGGGAAGAAGTCGACGTATGAACTGTGGGTCAGGAAGAACGCGGCGTACATGGCCGTTAAAAATGTGGCCGAAGCTCTGGACAAACCGGTCATGACAATCAACTTACCAACAGATCACACCACAGTGTTGGATGTGACTGATGAAAATGAAAAGAAGCAAGCTGATTATAAAATGAAAAATGCCGTGGTGATGGCGATGTTCACCTCCATGTTCCAAACAGAGGAACTCATGAACACAATCGACAAGAATGCAGCAACATCTGAGTGGCCGGGAGGATTGGCTTGGGAAGTGATGGCGGATCTCAAGGAAGAATTCGATCCAAAAGATGCTTTAACCAAGTTGGAATTGACGCCACAACTGACGGCTCTAAAGTTCAACAAGAACGAGAACCCGAAGAAATTGCTGAAGAGAATCGTGGCCCTGGAGGTCAAGTTCAAGAGTATTGGTGAGACACTTGATCCCAAGCTGGCACTGACGCAAGTGTTGATGTTGCGCAGAGGGGGATACGTCAAGGATATTGCTCATTCTGAAAGAGCTGCGGTGCTAAGTAGTGTCAAGTTGAATTGGAAGTCACTACTAGAATACATGTATGTGATGTGGGGCATCAAGAATGGTCTCAAAGAAGGAGATGACACGGATCTTGAAGACGATGAAAAGGAAGTTGTGCTTGGAAGTGTTACCTTTAAGGGAAAGTGTCATGGGTGTGGTCAAGTCGGTCACACGAAACAAGATTGTCCCAAGGGAAAATCATCAAACAAGGGCAATGACAAGACTAGATCGGACACAAGGTTCAAGGGCATGTGCAACAACTGCAACGAAGTGGGTCACAAAGAAGCTGACTGCTGGGAGAAAGACGATGCTACCAAGGACAAACAACCTAATAACTGGAAGTCGGTTAAGAAAAGGGTTAATCAAGTTAATGCCAGCAATACAGAAGTTCTATTAGGAGCAATGACCTGCAAAGACGTGAGTGACATCGGGTGTACTGATATGTGCATTGAAGTACCAAGTCTAGATCTCGAAGACTCAGACACGATGACGATATGGACTTGCCACCTCTTATTCCAAAAGACAAAGGATCTACTGATGGTAGTGATGACGAGTTGACACAACCACCGGATTTAGGAGTATGGGATGATAGCTCAATTGAAAGTGGTGATGACGATTCTGTGCCTGAGCTGTGGGACCGGGATGACATCAGCTATCAAGATAGTGAATACTCCCTAAGTGACAACCCAAAAATCAAGCAAGAAGAACACAATTGGTGCAATAGTTGTGGAGTTAAACCCTTCTATGTGTACAATAACCTAGTATGTGGGGCCGTACAAGCTGACATCATAGAGGCATATGTTCATCAAGCATTAGAGAACCCTGAGGAGTACCTCGCAACCAAAGTTGAAGACCTTGAGTACTTAGGTGTACAGGACGCATATGCATTCACAAGTGTACAAGAAATATTGGCAGGACTTGAGGATGAATTGGAGTTTCCAGTGAATCTAGGCATTCTGAAAAGTCCTCACATCTGGGTTGGTGACACGGGCGTGTTTAAGAGTTCTAGTTCAAGCAACATTGGCGAATCAAATTGTCGCAATGTGACCAGTACAATGATTGGAATACATGGCGAAGCAGTCAAGTTGACTCAGACCTTCGATATTTCCGGTACTTGGTGCGGCAAACATGGTGACGAGTATCTATAACCAAAAATTACTGATGTCATGTACAATCCTGAATTGAACATGAATCTGTTCAGTATTCCTTGTGCTATAGAAAAGGGTTGGATACTGCATGGAGACAAAAGCAATGGAATCAAGCTGTCATTAGGTGTGAACACTATCAAGTTTGATATCAAGATCGAGACTCAGGGCGGTGCATTGTATTGCAGCTATTTCAAGCATGCACACGAAGTTAGCGCAGTCAGTACTGGGACCGGTACCAAGATATCAGTGGGAAAGGCACATGACTTATTGGGTCACTGCAACAAAGAAACTACTAGGGCCACCGCAAAAGTATTAGGCTGGCAACTATCAAGAGGGACGCTAGGAGCTTGTAAATTGTGCACGATTGCAAAAGCTAGACAGCAAAATGTCTGTAAAGAGAGCAAGGGAGTGAAAGCAAAGATACCTGGAGAGATGGTGTACTATGATTTGTTGGTCATACAAACTCCTGCAGATGTCTCCAGTACTATCACCAACAAGAATTGACGCTTACTCTAGTAGATGTTAAGTCTGGGCATATGGTATCAAGATTCTATGCGACCAAGAAAGGCATGATTGAACCAACATGTGAGATGATGCGTCATTGGGAACAGCAAGGAAGGCCTATTAAGGTTATTCGGCAGGATAATGCCGGTGAAAATATGAAACTTGAGAAGCACGATCATAGTGTAGGCTGGAAGTTGAACATGAAGATGGAGTACACTGGGCATAAAACTCCACAGAGGAATCACACTGTTGAGCTGGGATTCACACATATTGCGAACAGGGGTTGTGCAATGATGACGCAAGCAAACCTGCCCAAGACAATTTGTGCAAAAGTTTGTAAGGAAGCTTTCAACACTGCAACATTGCTGCATAACCTGGTACCAATTGACTATGACAGGGTTCAAATGACCAGACATATGAATGCTTCACGGGTGAGAAGCCCAAGTATGGATCTAATTTTCGCACATTCGGCGAAGCAGGTACCGTCACTGAAGGAAAGGCTGATAAAATTGGAGATCATGGAAGAGCTATGATGTTCATGGGTTATGCAATTAGCCATTAATAATCATTAAAATGACTGCTTTCGCATGTACAATGCAATGTCATATGGCTTATGCGCATGTACTTTGACGCAAACCCAAATGCAAATGAAAAGACCACTGAGGAACTCGCTCAGGAGCCCGCGATCAAACTCCCCGTGGAAAAGCTAGTCGATTCAGAAGCAGAGGAGGAGGATGTTCCTGTGGCAGTACTAGACTCAGACGAAGAGGATAAGGAATTGGATAATCTCCTGTTATCAGAACTAGCGAAGCGTTATACTGCGACAGAGAGTGATACTTCGGACATGTCAGCTAAGTCAGTGGGCTGGGTTGAGGTTGTGGAAAACAAACCATACAAGCCTACGAGGTCTGGGAGGGTGGTAATTTATTCCACGGCAGCAATTAATCGAGGAAGCCAACCTAACTGCTGCAGAAACTAACTATTATGCAAGACTTGGTGACACCAGCACCAGTGATGATGAAGATGCCAATTTAGAGATCTGTGCTGTTGGAGCTGAAATAGGAGGCGGATTTAACAACACCAATGAACTGCATGTAATGAATTATACAACTGCAATCAATGGTCCTGACTTAGAACAGTGGAAAGAGGAGGTTGAAAATGAACACAACTGCATGATTGAGCATGGTGTGCGGAAGCCAGTGGATCAAAACTAGTTCCCAAAAGGAGCTAAAATCATTGACTCGAAATGGGCAATGAAGAAGAAAAGTACCGGGAAAGAGGATTTCATCAGGTTACAGGTGAACACTATGATGCAACATCTATTGTGTCACCAGTCCCAAGCAAAGCCTCAATCAGAGTGGTACTCACGCTTATGTTGCTAGCACGTTGGGCCACTAATGTGATGGATGTAAAAGGGGCTTTCCTACATGGAAAATTTGCAGACAGTGAAAGGGGGGCGTTCTGCTACTACTGAAAACAATCTATGGGCTCTTAAGCAAGCTGCGATGTGTTTCTGGTGAGAGTTAGTATGAGTGATGACTGAAATGGGTCACAAGCAAAGCAAAACAGACCCATGCATGTATTATTCATGGAACGCAAATGAGAAGCTATCAATCTGGCTAAGTTGGATTGATGATAACCTATGTGTTGGCGAGACTGATATAGTGAAAAGCAAAAGTGAGAAGCTCGCGGGCAAATTTGAGGTAGAGGACATTGGGCCATTGGAAGAATATGTCAGATGCAAGATTGACATCAAAGAGATAGAAGGAAAGAGAACGCTGAAATTCACACAGCCGGTACTTGTGCAAAGTCTCGTGGATGAATTCGACTTGCCCAACAAGAAACCAGTGACACCAGCTGTAGCAGGTTTGGTACTAACTAAAGGAGATGTAGATCTAGCAGTAAGTATGGACATGCAGACTAAATACAGGCTAGGCGTAGGAAAGTTATTACACATTATGAGATGGTCAAGACCAGACATCTTCAATGCGATATGGGATTGCGCAAGACACATGACCATGACAGTGGCAACTCAGGGTCATTATGATGCAATGATTAGAGTTATGTGCATGTGGTAGCAACCCAGAAAGTGGGTAAACTCTATCGCCAGAGGGATATTGGGATGAGAGCAAGGATTATGTCTTTGAGATCACTGGAGAAAGCGATTCAAAGACTAGGAAGAGTATCTCTGGGAGCACGGTGTTCTTGAATGGTTCACCAGTAGTATTCTGCAGTTCAACACAGAAGATCATGTGTCTGTCTGTCACCAAAGAGGAAATGTCAGCAGGTGTGACCTGTGCACAAGACATGTTGTATGTGATGCGCATTGTTGAAGCCTTAGGTCTGAAGGTAAAAAAGCCGACGGGACTGACAATGGACAACAAAGGGACAGTCGATCTAGCCAACAACAGGAGTGTTGGAGGGCAAACTCGACATGTTGATGTCAAGCAGTATTTCCTGCGGGACCTCAAAGAAGACGGGGTCATTCAAGTCAACTGGGTGAGTGGCTTGGAGAACGTGTCTGATGGCTTCACCAAGAATTTGGGAGGACCGGCACACAGAAAACAAGTGCACGTTTTCTGTAGAACGGACGAGTACGACCATGACTCTGAGGACTGAGCATGGGCATGGGAGGGTGTTGGCATGTGATGCTCAGCCAGTCACATAGGGGTGATTTGGTGAGTCACGTCGCCGAATGTGCTGCAAGGTTTTGCGGAGCGATTGGGGGTGAGTGAATGTTTTCACTCACATTTAGAACTTTAGAAAGTAAAACAACAAATCATAATTAAGAAATACAAACGATCGTAAACGAAATACTAAGTAAAGCTAGTTAACTAGAAGTTAGAGTTCGGAGCCTTCCAACACGTTAGAACAAATAATGTTTGAGTAGTTGTTAGAAAAGTGGTAGACATGCCAAACGAAGTTTTATCTTCAATTAAAATGGCATTACTTCTCATCGTAAAAAAATAATATGTGGTATGGTATGTTGCTTCGATTGGATTTTGCATGAGACTTTTTACCAAGTACTCCTATCCAATAAAATGAAAAAATCTTAGCAGTTCTTTTTGTGTGTTGCTGTCTCGATAGTGTCATACTTCGTTTCTTCCATCGCTATTTCATGACCAAAAACGTTGCGAGGTCACAATAGCAACAATGAAAATAATTGCAAGCAGATTCACAAAAGAGTGAATATGAGTGTACTCGTTGCTTCAGTTACTATGGAATCAACAAGTAAAGTATGCCTCATTCAAGTGATTTTCAAGTAGCAATTTAGTGCATCAGTCACTCTTATTGACCTTGCTAACACCCACAATAGCCCCAATCATTTTCTTCACTGCAAACGCAAAGATCGCTATTGCAACAATTATTGCACCAATCACAGTCATCGCGAGTTTATTTATGAAAGAATGAAAATCAGCACGCTTATTGCTATGGGGATAGGAAGTTTCAGGGATCGCCTTTCCGAGAAATTCACACAGCTTGGTCCATCCCTTGGAGTGATCCTGAATGAGTAATCTATTTCGGNATCAACATCAGCGCAATTATTTTCTGCTTGATCGTGCCAAATGCGAACATCAGATATTAGCCCCCCGTCAAAAATTTCTCTCATGTGGTAGGTCTTGTAGCCGAGAGTGTTGAGTGCCTCGCGGAGGGTGTCGGTGCCGGTCCTTCCAAATCCGGAGCCAATGATTTCGAGTGCAGCATCGGATGGGGTTATTGCGAGAGCGAAGCCAATGACGACGAGGATTCCAAACTTAGGGAGAGACATCATGGAGTGATAAAATGCATGGGCCATCATTTTTTTTATTATTATTTCTTCAGCTTCATTCTTTTTTGACACCCAGGCCAGTTTTTTTTTAGGTTCCGAATGCTATGAGATAATCATTTCATAGGGATTCCTTCGTATCTTTGTTCGACGTGGTCAAGATTCAACATGTTGAAGGATGCTTTGTGCGTGACGGGCTGGCTCTGAATTGAAGGAACCTTCGTGCATTTTCTTCATCCAAAACATCCAAAACACAGCAATCAAAAGAGAAATTTGGTACAATAGGAAATGGTGTGATAACATCATCATTTTCAAACGAACAACCAGAGGGGAAAAAATCAATTTTCCAATTATATCACTATCGTAGGTGAAGGTCGTTGAAACAAAAAATGTTTGAGTACCACATCTATTAGATATTAAAGTCAGATGGTTTACTTTTGTTGGAAAGAAATAATACGAATGGTCTACTCCTTCAATTAGATATTGCAAAAGACTTTAGCTGAGTATCCACAATATATAAATTTGAAAACTAGGTCCATGTATTGTAGACTGCTTGCCACCTTATATGAACAACTCCAACATTTGCATGCCTCAAAATATAAATGCCATTATCGCATCAAAACATGCGCCAGTCGTTTTGATTGCAGGTTGGTTTGACCGAAAGAATGGAGATTATCACGCTTATATTGCTGCGGAGATAAAAAGATACGGGGGTTGTCTTTCCAAAAATTCACACCCTTAGAGTGGTGGTAATTAAGCAATTGTTGAGTGCCTCAAAACTCGTATCAACGCCTCAATAACTTCCTTCCTGCACTGCCAATGCAACAATAAATGTGCCAATCGAGGTCCCTGCAAGTTGATTTGTGAAGGAATGTGATCATCGAGCATATGATTTTATGAAGATGTGAAGCTTCAGAATTGTTGTTTCAATATATCCACAAAAAATGTTGGCACACCCCTCCGGGCTATCACGAAAAAGCAATTTAGTGCCTCAAGCTTTCTTAACCTTTCTCATGCAAACAAAGGCCCCAATCATTTTCTTCAACACAAATGCAAAGGTTGCAATTGCAACAACTATTGCACCAATCACAGTCATTGCAATTTGATTCGCGAAAGAATGAAAATCAGCACGCGTATTGTTGTGGGGATAGGAAGTTTCAGGAATCGCCTTTCCGAGAAATTCACACAGCTTGGTCCATCCCTTGGAGTGATCCTGAATGAGTAATCTATTTCGGGGCACGATTTTTTTGACACGTACAGTATTTGCTTCGTATGCAGCCAAAAAATCCTCTTTATATCCATTTGGAAAATCACTGTCATTAATTGTCACTTTCTTCTTAATCACACGTGACCACTTTGCATCGCACATGTGTTTATGAGCAATAAAGAAAGGCACAACGTTGTAAATAAGACTGAATGGGAAAGTTTCGCCAACAATCATGATGGAGTTGGATGCACTGTCCCACCATTGCTCTGCAGATTTGCGTTGGGTATGAATCACCTTGGCATTTGGATATGCTTTCATGAGAGTTTCCCAACATAAGGCGGTGGGGAAATCTACTGCTGCAGTCCATCCCCCCTCGTCGAATAAAGATTTTAGTGCATCAACATCAGCGCAATTATTTTCTGCTTGATCGTGCCAAATGCGAACATCAGATGATAGCCCTCCTTCAACAATTTCTTTCATGTGGTAGGTCTTGTAGCCGAGAGTGTTGAGTGCCTCACGGAGGGTGTCGGTGCCGGTCCTTCCAAATCCGGAGCCAATGACTTCGAGTGCGGCATCGGATGGAGTTATTGCGAGAGCGAATCCAATCACAGCGATGATTCCAAACTTGGGGAAGGACATCACGGCCTGGCACGTCGGTCCTTGAACGAAGTTTATTTGGCTTGAGGTAATTGGACGGTCGGGGACGGAATGAAAAGAAAAAGACACGACCTTGCCTGATTTTCGGAAGGCGGCGGGCGGCGAGCGGCGATGACAGTAGATGTATGGACTCCTACGTGATAATGTGGGATTTTCTAACTTCTGAGACTGCGTAAGCGTAAAGTGTAAAGATCGATTCACGCCAATCCAGCGTCATTTTTTGTTTTACTCTCTAGAGAGGTATGGTACTGTAGTTTTTTTCCATTCGCATGGCCGATGCATCTTGTGAAGGAACGACTTGAAATATTGCAGCTTTGATATCGACCACCCTAATCTCGAATCTCTTCCATCTTCGCGTATCAAGCAAACACTGTCATCTTTGAGCGCGAAATAGTAGGAGGCAGGCATAAAAACTAAGATGGCGCCAACACAGTGCCTTCCATCACTGTCTACTGGTGACGGGACGTGCATCAATCTGTCATCCATGTCTCTGACGCTCCCAACTGCACTCAAGCCCATCCTATCCGATCTCCCCATTCCATCATGCTGTGGCATCTTCATCTCGCCGCTCTTCCTCCTAGCAAGCTCTTTGTTCGTCGCATCATTGCTCGTCTCGCACAAGCTATCACGCTTCCCAATGAATCAGTTGGGAAAAGTAGGCATGCGAGGCAGAAAACATTTTAGTTGGAACGAAGCCACAGGCGGTGGAGGTGGCATTGGTGGTAGCTTTTTAGATTGGTGGATATTCGGTGGGAGTGTTTGGATCCGAGTTTGGTTTTGTGTGCTGGATGGCATTTTTGGTCATTTGGATGACAATGGCGAGGAAGGTGAGGAGGATGTTGGGGGAGAGAATCTGTTTGCTTGTTTTGGTGTTGTTGAAAATAAAAATGCGAAGCAACCTACTGATTCATCTTCTTCTGAAAATACAACCAAAGTGGATCAGAAAGAAAAAAATGATGCGCATCACCACAAAAAGAGAGTTGTTGGCATTGCCGGGTATGATTCCAGTCTTGGGGCTCATGGACCTTTTATTTTGGCACCCCTACGTGCATCAATCATGTTGTTGGCATGGTGCTCCGCTATCTCCTTCATGGCCAGGACGCATGATGAATTGACTAATTATTTGACGAATGTTGATGTAACAACAAAAGGAGAACTCCATGAGTTAATATTGAGAGGGTCTGTGTACATATTGCAAGGAATACATTCAATTTTGAGCATTGATAGCAACAATGCTTCTGATTCGGATAGCTTCCTTCATACTTTACTACCCACAATTATCTACGCATCGATGTACATCATTATTCTTGAAATAACATTCTTCACCCTCGGAAAGGTCTTCGCCATTTTTCAAATTTATGCCCCGAAGGGAGTTAGCCATCCCGGAGGACCGCGTCCTCACAAAATCGTGCGAGTCCCACATTGGACCAAGGATCAACAACATGTAATGCCAAAAGAATTGATTCAGAATAATGGTGGGAAATGGAGATGTGCTGTCGCTCACGATGCTCATCGTGATACAATTGCAAAATTTAGCAACATTCGAAGTGATATTGATGAAAAGGAGGCAAAAAAGGAGGCAGAAAATGTGCCTGATTTGTTGACGGGAGAGCCTTTTGGTAGGCAGTTGTGGACATTATTAGAAACGCAGACGCGTACTAAAGAAGGGGGTGAAACAGAAGACGATTTGGAAGATGTTTTGAGAAAAGAATTTATGGACAGCACTATTACCGAGGAAAAAGAAGAAGTACCCAAAACTCCTAAAAAACAGCAACCCAATTTTGGTGAGCTCCTTCAAAGTCTGTGGAGTCCAAATGAGAAGGAAGAGGAAACCAAAATAACTGAATCAAAGATTGAGTTTGGCAATCTCGTTCAAAATCTTGCATCTGGAGGGAGACCCCCTTTCACATTTGATCCGTCCAAAAATCCTAATTCTTGCGACCAAATCTTTCGTGCTCAAATGATTGCAACGTATCTCGAACAGAATGATGGACAGCTTCCTGAGGACATAGCATATCTGCAACAGGAACAGCAAATTTCTAGTAAGAAATCCCTATCTCCATCTAATGCCAATCCTCCCAAAACTGCCATGGATGCTGCCAAACGCGGCGTTACATTCTACTCCCTTCTCCAAAGTTCGGATGGTCACTGGGCCGGTGATTACGGTGGTCCTCATTTTCTTCTCCCGGGATTGGTCATCTCGTGGTATGTCATGGGATGTCCCTCCGTACTAATCTCGCCTCCTCAACAAGCACTAATGCTTCATTATCTAAAAGTACATCAACAGGAGGATGGAGGGTGGGGAACTCATATTGAAAGCCCTAGTACAATGTTTGGTGCGGTAGTGAGTTATTTAGCAGTTAGGCTGTTAGGAGCAAATAAGGACGAGGATTGGATTGTAAAGGGTAGAGAGTTCATTAAGAAGGAGGGTGGGGCAGTAATGACTAGTTCGTGGGCTAAATTTTGGTTGTGTTTGGTTGGTTGCATGGATTGGAAAGGTGAGCATTTCGCAGTTTGAGTAGTTGATCGATGGCTGTTTTTTGCGCTGTTGCTTCTGGTCTATCGCTCGAGAGCACCGAAACCCTGTTAACCATTCCTTCTCTGATGTGTCAAAACAATGACCTTCTGTTTCTTTAGGGCACAACTCTGTTCCGCCAGAGATGTGGCTACTTCCCAATTGGTTTCCTTTTCATCCAGGTCGGTTGTGGTGTCACTGTCGCATGGTCTACCTCCCGATGGGGTACTTGTATGGATCGCGATTTACTTACTCGAATGCTGAAAGTGATCCACTTATTGGAGAGTTGCGAGAAGAGGTATGTTCATTGGTTGATTGTATTTGTCCCTTCGTTGGCTTGAGCTATTGATTTTTTCAACATGCTGATAAATTGTCTTCTCTTTGATCACAAATATTATACAGCTCTATTGTGAGCCATACGAATTTATTGACTGGGATAAAACCCGCCATCTCGTTGCACCAATGGACAATTATTCACCTATTCCAACCTTCATGAAATATGCCCAAAATTTCCTTTCGGTCTATGAAAACTGGAGCATATTCCGCCCATTCCGTGATGCAGTAAGAAAGACTGGATTGGAATTTTGTTTAGAATATATGAGAGCAGAAGATTTACAAACCAATTACATTGACATTGGCCCGGTAAACAAGGCGTTGAATATGGTTTCTGCATTCCACGGTGAGTTTGTACATATTTCATATATAATTGTGATTACCACCTAGCCGGTGTTCATTTAGTATCGTCGTCAATGTAGAATATTTCTTCTGACTCCCAAATTTTTGTTTTTTGTCGTTTGTCTTCTGAAAGCTGCAAATAATGACATCAATGACCCGGCAGTCCGAAGCCACATGATGCGTGTGCCGGACTATCTTTGGGTTGCAGAAGATGGCATGAAGATGCAAGGTTACAATGGGAGCCAGTGTTGGGATACATCTTTTGCTATCCAAGCTGTATGGGAGTGTGGCCTCCTAGACAAGTTCCCTGTACTTTCGTCGAAGGTAGATAGACGTCTTGTCTGCTGTTATGGTATTTTCTTAGTTTTAGTTTTTCGCATGTGCGCTCAACATAACATTGTCGTGCCGTACAATCTAGGTTTGGGCATATCTCGAAAGAACTCAAATTCTCTCCACTGAAACCTCTCAGTAAGTCGGCATGTTGGCATATTAACTACTGTGTTTTACTTTGAGCCCAGCTGACCTTAGTTTTTGTTTTCCATTCTTCATTGGTTCATGTTTAGATCTTCTCCCGCCTTCAACTATGAGTCATGTAATAATCGTGATAAGTTTTACCGTCATGTATCAAAAGGAGGCTGGCCTTTCAGTACAAGTGCACATGGTTGGCCCATCTCAGATTGTACTGGTGAAGGCCTCAAGGGCGTATTGGCTTTGATGGACTCTCCTGTTGTTTTGAATGCGGTAGAAAAAGGTGTCTTAAAGAGGATTGAACCCAGCCGCCTGTACGACGCTGTGAATGTGATTTTGACACTACAAAATGAAGATGGAGGTGAGTTTTTTATCAGTTTCAGTCTAGGAATCAAGCTTCTCTCGCTCATCCCGGTGTGCATTTCTTCTTCTTCTTGTGTGCTGATTAGGATGGGCGACGTATGAAAATAATCGTGGATTTGGGTGGTATGAGGAACTTAATCCAAGCGAGGTTTTTGGAGACATCATGATCGATTATTCCTATGTCGAATGCAGTATGGCGTCACTGAGTGCTTTGGCTGAATTCCACGAAAAGTTTCCTCATCATAGAACGAAAGAAATCACATTTGCCATAAAAAGAGGTAAAGAGTTCATGAAGAGTATTCAGCGCGAAGATGGCTCTTGGTAAGATGTGCTTTTATTTCAGTGTTGTCAACTCAGTTTAGTTTTCAATTTGTCTCACTAACCTCGCTGTTGTGTCATGATTTTTCAGGTATGGTTCTTGGGCATGTTGTTTCTGTTACGGCTGTTGGTTTGGAATTGAAGGTCTTATCAAAGCAGGCGAGTCGCCATCCTCGCCAGTAATTCAGAAATGCTGTGAATTTCTCCTTTCGCAGCAGCGCCCAAATGGTGGCTGGGGGGAAGATTTTACATCATGTTATGACAAGGACTATGCTGAGAACGGAATGCAAAGTTATGGAGACGATGGGAGTGGTGTCGTGAATACTGCATGGGCTCTAATGGCCCTATCCGCTGCCAAATGCAAAGACATGGACGCTATTCGAAAAGGTGTTCGATACTTGATGAAGAGGCAGCTAGAGTGTGGAGATTGGCCGCAGGAGGGCATCTCAGGTGTGTTCAATCGGGCGTGTGGTATAACTTATACTGCTTATCGAAACGTTTTTCCTATTTGGGCTCTTGGTAGATGTGCTGCTACTTATGGAGATATTTTAGACAACTGATAACAAATTGGAAGACAATCTATCTAACCTTCAATCCGGGTTACAAATATGTGACGACATGAATGGGGAAACGCTACTCGCAGATTTAAATCACTGTCACTAACACTTCGTCCAGCAGTGGGTGGTAAGATGTGGCATGGAGCCCTTAGGGGCAGCCAACTAGTATAGATCAAAATAAACTAGACAAGGATTAATTGTTTGCTTGTTCTATGTTTGGTGGTGTCTCTTGTTTCAGTTTCTCGTTTGATAATGAATATAATGCGTTGACAAAGTATTATGTAACTAGAGCCATTTCACAATTGTTGTGCCACACAATGGCAATTAGAATTTCAATTGTATCGTAATTCGATTATTTAATATTTTTTGCACCTATAATTATTATGAAACCAACTTGATATGTATGTTGACAGTTGGCATAGTGGAACAAAGGAAGTCACCTTTGCTTTCCCGAGAAATCCAGTCTACTCGTCTTGCGATGTGATGTGATCACGCAAGTCAAGGTGCGAGAAATTATCTCAATGACTTTTCCACCTTGGGTCGTTTAGTAACACTCTGAAGAAGTCCCTTTTCATCACAGTAGGAGTAAAGGTCCATTGGCAACGTCCTCTGCAATGCTGCCTTGGATGTATAATTCATCCCAAGCCGCTTCAAAATTTCATTGTCGTCATTAATCTCAAATGGGAGACTAAAATCAAAACTAACATCGGTCTGTTGGGGGCACATTTCGCATTGTATTTCTGCCTTGGAATGAGTATTGACAATGATGAATGGGAGTGGAATCTTTTCATCTGTCATTTCCTTGACGTTGCCTTTTTCGTCTTGTTCGTGATGGGGTGGTAGATGCTGCTGCTGCTGATGGTTATTCCCCTTCTTGTCAATGTTGTTCCTTCTTCCACTGGTACCATTACTACCACTCTTTGTCACACTCGGACTCACGGAACCACCACCACCACCACCACCGCCACCGCTCGCAGCAGCAGCAGCAACCGCCACCGCAGTCTCTCGCGCATGATTCCTCCCGAGCAAATTCCGAAAACAGACATTTTGGACCATGAGCTCTTGAAGACATTCCCTCTTTCGTTCAATTTCTTCTAATCTTCGAGTGCGCTCTTGTTGCAATTGTTGCACTCGCTCCCGTCGGCTGAGTCCGCTCATGTTCCTGTAACCGTCATCCATGGTGGGTGGGGTGGATAATAATACACCATCTGATGGAACAGCGGCATTGCTCTTGTTGTTTTCTCTCGCACAGTCATTGGGAACAGCACCACTACTACTACTACTACTTCTAACAGTATTACTTTGTTGTTGCTCACCGCCACCGCCACCGCCACCGCCACCACCACCATCAGGTTGTTCCTCTTGCAATTCTTCTCCAGCACTGCCACCGATATTACTCTTACTCCTACTATTATGACTAACACCATTCCATCCACGCCAAGTAATCTGTTTCTTATCCTTGGTAATAATATCCATTGCCATGAGGACGTTCAATGCATCGTACACACGACGTCGAATATTTTTTTCATCATACTTTTTTTGTCCTTTGGTACTAGTAGTCTTTGATGAGTTGGTATTGTTGTTGGTAATGTTGTTGTTATTGTTTTTGTTCTTGGTTGCATTATTGGGATGAGTGCGGTTGTCGTTTTTGTTGGAATTAATGGCATTGTTGATGGCGGCGGCGGCGGCTTGTTCTTCCGCTATTTTCAGCTCTTTTACCAACTGTGCGTGAAATAATAATATAGTAGAATGATTGAGAAAAAGTGTTACGAAAAGCATGGTTGAATGAGATGAAGAACGAGTTTGTAAGTCGACTCAAAATAATTAACACATTGCAAAGGAAAGCAGTACTACATACTAAAATAAGCCCAAACACAGACACACACACACATGTAATCGTAATATATACACACACTCATCTCCACATCTCACCTCATCAGCAACCTCATTATAAGAAGTCGTCCCCCTCTCCTCCACCTTTTCGCAAACCTTGGTGCTAAAATGACGCAATCCCATGCTAATCACGTGATTGCCACCGCCGGTAATACCACTGTTGCTGCTACTACTGTTGCCAGTCGACGATTTCTTGGCAGATGAGGATGGTTGTTTTGCCAAGGAGGAGGAGGATGCTGTTGTTGTTGTTCTTGTTGATACTGCTGCTGCTGCTGTTGATGCTGCTGCTGTTGATGATGCTCGTGTCGATGACGATGTGGCACGCGCCGCTTTGACCGCGGTGGGTGCTACCACCGCGTGGGGCTGTCCGGCAACGGCCAAAGAGAAGCAAGAGGAGGAAGAAGAAGAAGGAGAAGAAGCAGCAGCAGACGAAGGAAATGATGGCGGTGGACCAACAATAGAGGCATGATTCTTTTTGGAGGAGGAGGCTGGAGTTTTTTTGGTGGCGGAGGCGGTTGTCCGTTGTTTTCCATTGTTTTTATCGGTGCCGTCCGTTCTGGGAGTGGCATTGGCCGATCCTGCTGCTGCTGATGATGGTGTTGCTGCTGCTGCTACTGGCGCTGTTCTCGATGATGGCGCCATGACGGCAGGATGGAAGGATGTCAATGGTGGCGGTGGTGGCCGCGGTGGCAGTGGCGGCGGTGGTCCCATGGGAACAATGGGTACCATGGCATGACCATAACTCATCATGGTGGGATTGTTAATGGTGTGGTGATGTTGCTGCTGTTGTTGTTGTTGTTGCAGGAATTGATGATGCATGACATGTTGTTGTTGTTGTTGTTGTTGTTGTTGTTGTTTGTTGGTGAATTGTTTGTTGCCTCTTGTGTTGTTGTTGTTGTCGGTGGCGGGATGGTTCAATTTGGCCTTTTTGATGGGAGGATGAGGAGGGGGGTGGGAAATAGTGTGGGATGGACCTCCTTGCTGCTGCTGATGTTGCTGATGCTGCTGATGCTGCTGGTGGTGGTGTTGTTGCGGAAGATATTGATGGTGTTGAACCCCCATACTGTTAGTGTGCATAATGCGACTCAAGGCAATGGGTTCATAGTCGGACAAGCTACCATTGTCCGCATTGTTATTCTCGGCCTTTAGTCTAATTTGCTTCGATGTCACCATTGTTCTTGTTGTTATTAATAATAATATTGTTAGGAACGACTTCTCCACAATATGTACAACACAATTCAAATGATGTTGTTGATTATTATTATTTTTTTATTCATCGAGGTGTTGCTATCATCTACTACTAGTACCTAGTTGGTGTCAAATTATTTTTTTGGCAAAGTCTTTCTCAAGACTGCATGTGCCAAAAAATAATAAATAATGTCTTCAATTTCAACCTTCACATACGTTGGAACCAATACTGTTGTTAATGAGTTCCCTTCAAATGCCGACAATGGATTCTAAACGGAAATGAAATGGGAATCTTGTTGGCTCGTTCAAGGAAATTTAATTTGATACTTGCTTCTTTCTGTCATATTATGTGTTTATGTATTATCATGGTATTATTATTTGATTGAGATTGTTTGAGCTGGTTGAGAGCACTCTTCAGTACTCGCATCAAGACGCCCTTTTTTATCTGGGGGGCGTTTT
>JALLAR010000076.1:0-24941 GCA_036939335.1 Conticribra guillardii
GTGTTTGCTGGTAGCACTCCTTCAAAGGATGCGGCCGTAGTACCACAAACAGCAGCAGTAACAGCAGCAGTAACAACTCCGGTAGTATCAACACCACTGCCACGAACAGCAGCAACAACAACGCCTGCAAAAAACGATGCAATGCAAGGAAACAATCAAGGGTTATGCAATGACGTCGGATGGGACGATTCCCTCCTCTTGAACGATTCCGCTCTATTTACGCCGCCGCCAAAAACTCCTGCGGCTGCTGCTGCCAGTGCTATTGCTGCTGCTGCTGCTAGTGCTAGCGGTAGCGAGCCCGATCCTCCGTCAAATAACGACACTCGTCCTGCGGTCGACCCTCCTTCTACCACAATCGACCCTCCAGCCACCGCTGCCATTCCCGCAAATGCCGGCGGCGGCAGAGGGAATTTCATGGGAAGAGCGGCCGAAACATTTGGTGCGGCGTTATTGGCTTCCATGGACCATCATCATCATGATGACGACGACGACGACGATGTTGTCGTTGATGATACTATTGCCACCCACCGAGAAGGAAATGGACAAACAGAGTGCTATACCGCGGTCGACAATGGAGAAGATGACAATGCCACCAATAATGCAAACGATACCAATAATGCAAATGATGATGCCGGGGTGGATGACAATGAAAATAATCAGGAACAACAACCACAACCCACCACCACCACCATGCGTTCACCGGGATTTAGTGGATTTGGAGGAGGATTTGTAATGAAGGGTCTATCGAGATTTATTGAAGCGGCGACGGCTCCCAATGAGAGCGAGGATGATGGTGATGATATTGAAGATGATGATGGTCAAGATGGATGGGAGGAGGATGATGATTTTGACTTGGATAGTATGGATGATGAGGAGGAATTAGAGGAGAAGGAGGTAAATGATTTGGAAGGCGTAGAGGAGGATGGCGTAGTAAATAATGATAATGATGGGGATGCGGATG
The DNA here is from genome assembly GCA_036939335.1 of Conticribra guillardii. Taxonomy (NCBI): domain Eukaryota; phylum Bacillariophyta; class Thalassiosirophyceae; order Thalassiosirales; family Thalassiosiraceae; genus Conticribra; species Conticribra guillardii. The sequence goes on from JALLAR010000076.1 coordinate 962, forward strand.
GAGTTGGTAAAGTTGATGAAGTTCCTCCCAAAGAAGATGTTGACTCTCAACAACTACATCAGCAGCCAGAACAGCAACAGCAGCAGCAGCAGCAGCAACAACCTCGTGATTTAAATAATTTGGAGGAGCAAAAAGAACTAGAGCCAGAGCTAATACAGGAGGAGAAAGAAGAGGAAATAATGGCAACAGAGGGAATTGCAGAGGAGGAAGAAGAAGGGTGGGACGATGTTGATATTGTTGATATCGATATTTCATTCAATGATGATTCCAATAATGTTGCAACCACATTAGAACCAGGCCAATTAGAGAATCAGCCCAATACATCATCATTGCAACCGCCGGTGCAAATATTGACCCAACAAACCCCTCTACCAATGCAGTCACAGCAATCCCAGCCACGAGTTGATGTAGCCTTTCAACCGCCGCCCCAGCCACAGCAACAGCAACAAACACCGCAAACAACCCAAACGGCCTTACTTCCACCATTGCCGGCAGAACCATCTCTCACAAGCACCCCTCCTCGAATTCAAATGACAAATGCACCAAATGATATACCCAATGTGGGCACGGAGGTTTCAGAAACTATACAAGACTTTGTAGCCATGACTGAATCAGCGATTGATTCAGAATTGAATAATTTTAGTTGGAAAACTCCCGTAAAGCAACCTAGGGCCCATAATAACCCTTCTGCAACCAAAGAATTTCACGGAGAGGATGTCAATGTTGCAAACGATAAAGGCAACGAGGAGCCAATGATGGACGAGGGACATGCAAATGACACTGGAGCAGATGGAGGAGGAGGGGAGTGGGATGATATTATCATGGAAGATGATTTTGATTTTGACGATGGAGAAGACAATACTCAGATCCAATCTTTGGTTCCTCAAAATAATGTCAAAGAAGCAAAAATTGTGGATGATTTGGCGACGGTGGAGGGGGGAGCAGAGGTTGTACAAAGCGATGAACATGAAACTTACAAAGATTCAAACAATGGTCAAGATGGTGAAGTTCCAAAATCACTTACTGATTTTGCGGATGCTCTTGATGCGGAATTGGACAATATTCTTGAGAATGCTGATGAATCAAAAACTGTTTGTATTGATGGGGGTGATCTGGACAGACCAAAAGATGCAGAGCCTGCAGGTGATCAGCCGCTATCTGAAATGGAGGTCGCACCGCTGACAGCAAAAGACGCCACCGAGTCCAATGAAACAATGTACGACTTTGAATTGAACATGAACAACTCTCCTGAGCCAGTCCAACCAGTTGGTCTCAAGAATCATATTCTCCCGCACCAGGAATCGTGGTACATTAATGCAATGGAAGGTGGAAAGGGTGGTGCAGTTTACTCTAATGAAGATCCCATGTCAGGAAAATTGGCGCAGTCAAAAAAAGGGGCAATCATTGCCGATCCAGATGGATCGTCTATGCAAGTGTTACAGTGCAACCCAGTTGGTATGCCACTGAGTGAGATGCCATCCCGCTCTAATTCCATGTTGAGCTCAGCGTCTGACTCTAACAATTGTTTGAAACAATCAGAGCTTCAGTGTAAATGTTTGGAGTTTATTATGCCGCTTCCAGAGAATGGCGATGGAACGTCACATGAACCTGGATTTGGAACCAAAAAGCTTCCTGATGGCACATCTGTCCTTGTCAATTACGAAAAGTTGCTCCAAAATGAAGCAACCAAGCGAATCCTTCTCCAACGATCAGTTGAAACATATGAGCGTACTTTGGAAAAACTTCATGTACACAACCAGGCCTCGGAGAAATTAGCCAAGGATAAAGAAGCGGCAAAGACTTTATTGAATACTCAGCTGACTGCGGCTTACAGTGAAATCAATGAGCTGAAGACTTTGGTTTCACAACTTCAACATGCAAATGAAATGGAAAAGGAGCGTGGACCAAAAAGCGAGGCGCATTTGTTTGAGGAGGAACTTGCGGCGTCTGTAAATGTGAGGAAAGAACTTGAAAGAGAGGTAGAATTATTGAAGCAAGATCTGCAGAGCAAAGATGATTTGTGCGCCAAGTATCATGAATCGCAGACTGGTTTGGAACTTAGATTACAAAAGAGTGAAGCAGACAAGGTAGAGTTGGAAGCAAACTTATCACAGATCCAAGGTCTTTCTGAGAAGCTCAATGAGGACAATGGTGCATTGCAACAAGAATGTGATGAATTGAATGGTAAAGTGCAAGATCTTTTGAACGCTGCCGCTACTGACTCGGAAAATGCATCAAATGAGACGGGAAGTTTGAGATCTACAATAGAGTCTTTAAAACATGATGTACTGGAAAAGTCTAGTCAAGTCGAGCGGTTGAACAATCAAATCGAGCAATCCCTAGTTGAACAAACAAATAAGGCATCAGAGCAGGAGAATTTGCTGGCCGAATACGATCGACTGCAAACAGAGATGTCAACAATGCGAGACGAAAACGAGTCACTTCGTTCAACAATTGATGATTATGCCATTCAGCTTTCTGAGTTGAAAGCTACCGTTGAATCGATGGATGATGTCTCTAGCGAACTAGACAAGCTCGCTGCTGAATCCGCTTCATTGAAGTACGAACTGGAATTGAAAACATCGGATTGCGAAGACCTTTCCTTTGCGAATAAATCTCTACAGACAAAGTTGGAAAACTCCGAAGCGCAACTAGTAAATTTGAATAATGCTCCAAAAATCGATGGTCATACCAATGAGACTGAGCCATTGAGGGCTGAAATCGATTTGTTGAAGAGAAGGCTCGCAGACTCTGAACATGCACTTGCTGAGGTTGAACGCTGCAAATCTGGCCTCGATAAGAGTTTAGAAGAAAAAGAACACGCTGCAAGAACCCTCGATGCTCAGGTCAAAAATTTGAATGATCAGATATCGAAGTTCGGTAAACTTCAAGATGAGTTAAATGATGTAAGGAAGTGCCTTGATGATAAGGTGCAAGAATGTGAAGCAGTATCTAACTCTTGCAAAAATCTACAGGAAGAATTGTCGAGTGCTCGTATGGAAAGTGATGAAAAGTCAATCTCAGCTCGAGAGGAAATATCGAGATTACACTCTCAGCTCTCCGAGCGTGAACAACATGTCGATAGACTGCAGAAAGAGAACGCGGCGGTTCAGAATAATTATCAAGAAGCAGAGCTTAAGATGAAGCAACAACTGTCCACATTGACACAGCAACGCAGCATGCTGAGTGTACAGTGCGAAGAATACGCAAAGAAGTTGGAGCAGGCAGAAGAAGATCAAGAAGAAGCGCTTAAGATGAAGGAACAACTGTCTACGTTGACACAGCAATGCAGCATGCTGAGTGCACAATGCGAAGAATACGCAAAGAAGTTAGAGCACGCAGAAGAAGATTATTCTGATATGACAGAGTCTACATCAAAAACAATTGCAAAGTATGTCGAACAGGTATTTAGGCTGGAGGGAGAGTGCTTGGAATTATCTGCGCAGTTGAAGGTTTCAGAAGACTGCACAGAAGACAGAGAGAAATCAACTGAAGTCCAAGAGCTAAAAGAAAGTTTAGATCACGTGAATTCCCATGTTAAAGAGCTGCAAGGCAATATTGAACTCATAATGAAGGAAAGGGATTCAATAACTCACAAGAATGAAGAGTTGCAACATAAAAATGAATCCCTCAGTCAAGAAATAGCGCATCTTGCAAAAACAGTGGATACTAGAGCTAGTGCTGCGGAGCATCGCAACAACCTTCTTAACATTGAGTGTGCGACTTTGAATTCAAGAATTGAAAACTTGCAAAACTCAAATGCTGAGGCTGAACGGAATATTGGGAATCTGAAGGAGCAGTTGCGGACTCTTCAGGAATCAAATATGCAATTAGAGGATAAGCTTTTTGAAGCTTCATTTGAATCAGAGGGAGCGAGCAAATTGGCAGAAGAAAATGCAACTCTGAAGAACGAACAGGCGCGGCTGAAAAATGAAACAGCGGTTCTTATGGATCGCGTCAGTCAGCTGGAATTCCAAGGTAACGGCTCTACTCCTGCGAATAATGAGTCAAGGAAAATCTTCAGCTTGGAGGAAAGAGAAACACTTCTCGCTCGCATACACGAACTCGAGGAAGCACTAGGGGCTGAGAGTTTGAATGATTTGCGTGATGAATTGACTTCATTGCACGAGGAGCGACAGGAGCTTGATGTGGACAATGAAGAGTTGCTGGTCCAACTTGGCTTAATGCAACAAAATGAAGAATCATTCCAATCCGAAATAGCTGATTTGCGAGAACAGGTGGAAACCCTCCAAAATCAATGCACACTTTTACAGTCAGATCTTGACCACTCCAGGAGTAATCCAGTTTCGTTAGAAAGCATTAATGATGATCAACCCGAAAATGTACGTAAGCTACTCAACGAAAACTCTGCACTTCAACAAGAGAAAAGTTCCCTTGAAGATGAAGTTTGCGAGCTCAAACAAAATATCAAGTGCCTTGAGCTTCAAAATTCTCTAGCGGGCGAAGGCAAACCCAGTGTTGACGATGCACATAACTTACGTCAGAAGTTACACCTACTTGAGCTGCAGTTGACTGAGAAGGATCAAGAGGTCGCGTCTGCAAGGAAGGAAATCCAGTCCATTTTGGATAGCAAAGACCAAGAGATTACCAAACTAGCAATGGAGAGGTGTTCACTAGAGAATGATATGTTAGATATTTCGAAAAAAGTAGAAGCGAAGGACAACGAAGTCGGGACACTCCATCATCAAATAGAATCACTTAGAATCCAACAGGAACATGACCTCAAGGCTGACGCTCATGACGAAGTAGAAGAAGAGAAAGACTTTGATGATGTTGGTGATATCCAAGAACTCCTTGCTGAAGAGATTGATTCAGATGATTACCTCCGTCGGCAAATTGTTATTTTGGCCTATGCATTGGAGAGATCCGAATTGCAGCGAGCAGATGCCATAGAACGCATTATTAAAGAGCGCAAGTCCAACGGAGAGAGCTTGAGGCAGCTAGGAGAGTCAGTAAAGCGATTTTATTCAACTGTGAGATGCAGCGACGCTATAGTATGATACTTTTCCTTTTGTATGTTTTGAAATGGATAGATTAAACAAATTCATCTCAAGTAAGGATACTTTGTTACCGATGCCAAGTTTAGAAGGAAATGCTTCTACGCGGGAATGATCCGAAGAGAATCCTGCGTCTCTAAGGCCTTGGTTTTGAGGTCACGATATTATTTTACTATTCCATACAACTTGTTCCTGTCACATTACTTCCGAATCTATCCAAATATGTTAAAACAAATTTATCTCCTTTTTGTTGTTGCTGCGACCTACTCTGACGCCATCGAGTTGAGCATAGACAACTATGATACTGAAACAGCTGGCAAAAGTATTTTTGTCAAATTCTACGCACCGAAGTATGATACTGTGTTAAAGAATTGTTAACGCAATCATTACTAAAAGATTTCCATACATCTCACTGTTACATTCAACATCTTACTTATTCAAATGCAAACAACAGGTGTCCCCACTGCAAAAAGATGAAACCCGATTGGGACAAACTAATCTCTGGTTTCAAAGGATCTTAAAACCCAACTCATAGCTGACGTCGATTGCACTGCCGGTGGCAGAACATATTGTGTGACGAAAATGGCATCCGCGGATACCCTACTCTCAAGTGGGGTGATCGCTACTGGTTTCGGATTGATGAAGTCAGTGTCAAGGAGCAAGAACATTCATGAGGGCATGGATGAACTATAATGCATTTTTAAAGCTAAAAATGACTTTTGCGAAGAGTTTTCTATGTACGTAATTATTGACGAACATGAATGATGTTTAAGAGTTATTTAAAGGTATTAGTTGTGTCATAAATATAAAGATATAGAACAAGAAATCAAACACGCGTTCATTCAAGAATTTTTGATATTGTAGTTTTGGGTATCAAACATCAAATGTGATTGGCGCAAAATCTGAGCATTTTCCTTGGACTGCAAAGATATTGCCAAAGAAGGAAACATCGAGCAAAACTGCAACAGTGCATGGCATCCTTCAAATTGAATCATACAATCTTCTGCGTGATTTTTCATAGCAGCAAGGATCAGACCCCTCGCTACATTCGCTTGATCTGAGGATGTGAGAGGCAAATTGCGCAAAAGTCCACAACCACCTGCCTGTATACAGACCGAATCAGGGTGCTTACTCATTTGAGAGGTGATAAAATCAAAACCGTCTAATCCATTTGCATCCATCACTGTTTGAGAGTTGTCGTTGCTGTTTTTTGTCAACTCAATCAATAGTCCAAAGCCTCTTGCTACGAGATAGACATCATCAGGATGAGCATCCAAAAAAGAAAGCGTTCTTTCGATTGCTCCACATTGCACTAATCTTTCTTTGTTCTCCTCATTCTCCTTCGCAAGAACTTTTAGAGCCGACAGAGATGATCTAAGGACATCTTCTTCTAGAACATTGGATTCCAGAATTGACAGGATGACATCTATGGATATTTCATACTTTCCAATAGCAGCCCTGGCATTTTCATCAATGGCTAGATTTGTTAGTGCACCACATGCTGCCTCGACGAAGTCATTTTTGGTTGAAAATGCTCTTATAGCGTCAACAACAATGGGGATCAATCCACTGGAAACAATCAAATTCACTGTTTCGGGAGTGACCTCCGGGTTGCAGACAATATTTTGAATGAAAAAGCATCCTTCTTTCAGGATCTCATGCCTTTTAGAATTTCTTTTCATTGAATCAACAACTGCTTGCACTCCGTTCACACGGTGTATGGTTTTGTGTTCTTCAAAATCATAAGACAAAGATCGCCAGAAACCGCATGACATTTGCTGTACCTTAAGATGTGTACCATGTTGATTCATTGATACCAAAATTAGAAGCAAAAGGCCTTCCTGGAAAATTGCAGAGATGCATGTCGGGCTTTTCCATAAGAGTTCCGAAAGAGTACAATTTGCCTCAGCCTGAACAACAGTTACACCCGAGTGGGCCCTCATTGCATTTGCAATCATCTTGAGCCCTCCCAGTTGAATCATCTTTTCCACATCTTCCGCTGAGGTAATTAGTTTGCGAATGTGCTCGAGCGCTTTATCTTGAACCTTCGAATCGCCGATTTGTTTGAGTGCTTTGTTGATGAGGGCTTTCATTTTGGTCCCAACAGTGTCTGCTTTTTCTGTTTTGATCCCCACCTTCCCTTGCTTTCCATCTGGGGTTTCAACATCAACAATGGAGGAAGCTCTCAGTGCAGATTTGGTCTTAAATGGGCGTCCCGGTTTCCTTTTAGGTGTTTCGTACGTTAAAGCGATGTTACTTGGCTCATTCAATTTTGAACCATCCATTTTTGTAACAGAAGCAGCAGCACCTTCGTCATTTACAGAAGATTGTGCCGGTTTGGCAACTTTCAGTTGACTATTTAGAGGAGATAGTCTGGGAGTTTTCATAGCCTGCGGACGAGGTTTCACCTGCATATTAGTCAGCGCATCATCTTTTCCATTTTCGATTTGCTTTGAAGGGATTGGGGTCGCCAAAGAAGAAGGTGTGGGAGAGACATTTCGTTTTCTTTTCTTTGTTGAAGACGCTGCTGCCTTAAATTTCGATTCAATCTCTTTCTTCTCTTTCTTTGATAAAGCTTTGGGTGTTTGGGATGCTGGACGAGCAAACCGTTTGAATGGACATTGTCTACGCTTGCATGTCTGTTTCATTTTACCAGGACCCCCTGACCAAAACCATGAGCAATGTCAATCGTACTATAAGTTAGATAGCAATTCTTATCTGCGAGACACAATATAAAAAGATCAATATACTCACCAAATTTTGGCTTATCCAAACAATGCGTGCATTTCCCACAATCATCTTGCATGCATGCTTCACATTCACCACAATTCATCTTCCTTTTGTATTCAACAGCAGCACATTCGCAACACTTCCAATTCCCCTTTGGAATATCATCAAGAGGAGGAATGTGACATGGTAGATGAAATGCCTTTTCACAATAATCACAGCACAACAAATCTCCACCATCATCGCACACATAACACCAGTCCGAACTTTCGCCCTCAAACAAAGGTTTGGATTCCTTCTTCACAGTGGCCTTCCTTTGTCTACAAGGAGGGCACCTCCATTTCACGGGTGTCGATTCCAATGGAGGCGAGAGGCATTTGCAATGGTAGGAGTCATGACACGTTTTACAAGATGCCCAATCCGGAGGCCTATGCACACCCGTCACTTCCTCTCCATCACATAGAACACATTGAATTTTCGGAAATTTCACAATGCAAGCCACTTCCTTCCCGTCAAGATCTGCAACCAGCGGCCCGGTATACTTCGGCGTCTTTTCGCGTTGTTCTTTTGATTGTTGGCAGTGCATGCAATGCCATTCTCCTTCAGGCAAGGCATATATTTTGGGTTTGTGGCAATTGGAGTGATATGACTTGGGGCAATTGTCACATAATATGAGATCTTACAAAAAGAGTAAGAATAAAAAAGAAAGTCAGAAATAATGCCACGGTGATTTTTTTGGCACAGTTAAAAATTGAGAAACGTACCACCTCCTTCGTTGCAAACATGGCACTCATCATTATGCTCAATATCTTTTTCCTCCTCATCGTCTTTTGCTACCTTACCCTTTCCCCAACTCTGACACTTTCTAAAAATGCACTTTTGAGTTGCTTTCCCACTCTGAAATTTTTTCACGCAATTGACACAGGAGAAACAATCGTCAACTCGCTTGCACCCTATACATTGCCCGCAGGCAACGCGGCGTGTTTTTCCCGAGGTTTCGCAATCGGTGCAGCGGAATGCCGTTTCGTTATTGGTTTCATTGTCAGTGGTGCCGTTGTTCGTGGTGGCGATTGGGGGGAAGTGACAGTTGGGATGGTAGAGTTTGCTACAGAATTCGCAATAGAAAAGTTCTATCGCGCAATTGGATCAAGATAATAATGCATTTGAAATGAGTTGTCAAGCTAACACAAAAAGAGAACTTTAAATACACAAAGATTTTTACACACAGAAACTTACCTCCTTCCTCACTCTGACATTTACAACAAGCATCCGGATTTTTTTCCTCCTCTACAACTTTAGGCGTATATCTTTTCTCCCGCGCCGAGTGCATATTTTCATAAAATTGCATCTTCACCGACCTCCCAGGCAAAGTGCGTGTCGGCCCTTCCGGCAATGTGCGAGCCTTCGGCTTTTGTTTCGCCCTCTTTGGTTTTTTTTCTTCTTCATTGAATCCCAGGGATGCTAGCCGGGCTTCATTTCGTGCTATACGTTCCAGACGCATCCGTTCATACTTAGAGAGGCCGTTTTCATTGTCGTCGTCATTGCTGTCGTTGTCAGATGAGGAATCGTCGTCTGAAGACGAAGTGTTCGAGTCCGTTTCTGCTTCTTCTTCGTCATCGACGTCCATTTCCACATTTTTATCATCGCCGGTTTTGGTGCTGTCATCTTTATTGGAGTTGTTACTACTATCTGCTTGATTGTCTTTGGCAGGTGACGAAGCTTCGGTAGCAGTCGGATCTTCTGCTGTTTCTCCGTCGGTTGCGGGATCGATGTCAGCCATGGTTGGTAACACGTACGGGTCCGCTCAATGGCAGAAAGGAGGGCAGTATCGTTGCTCGGTGGGGTCGATTGGTCGTTGAATGAGACAGGTCGGTTATTTTTTGCGTTTCATCGGGGGGAATTTGTTTTGATAGGTTTTGATTATGATGTCTCTTGATAATAATATTATTTCGGGACCGTTTAGCAATACTAAACTCTCAAAGGTCAATTAACAATTAACAATGATCGTTTATTATAAAAAATACTACTTACCTATAAATTATTTGACGTGATTTTTGGATTTTGGATTTTTGGCGCGGCAGTTTGAAGTAGGGGAGAGTAACAACATTTTGGGTCTGCAAATTAATTGGGCGGGGGCGAGATATCCTTTGTCTGTGTGTTGCATGCAGTCACTCGAAAGGAATCACGAAAGATTAATTGATGGTTTTATTTATTATTTCAAAATTGATAAAAAAAGTTGTGATGTGGCACATTGGTATTCGCACTTGGCCATACCATAGATAGTACATTGATACTATTGATGTATATTATAGTATGATGAGGTGGGGGAGAAGGGTGATGCGGTTGTGATTGTGATTGTGATTGTGATTATGATGGCTACTTGATCATGTGGTTATGAGGTAGTATTAGTATGAGTATGAGTATCATGAGCGAGATAGCAATTTACTGATGTTTCTGATCATTGCCGTTGACATTGCCATTGCCATTGCCATTGCCATTGCCATTGCCATTGCCATTGCCATTGCCATCGTCATTGAGGTAGTCATTTAGCATGACAGTAAGGAAAATAATATGCAATTATACCGTCGGTGTGAAACTACTTTTATAGAGTATTAATATGACCGCCCCCATTATATTATAACTTCTTTGTTTCTAGATGCTCCTACAATTGATGTGCAAAAATCCCACCAATTTTATAAGAGAGCAATACATCAGAATTTGTCAGTGTCTTGGTGCGAATGTGAGCTGTGTATTGTTTCAGTTGTGAATCCTAACACATCTAGAAGTTTTCTCGTCACTCTAACTCTATTGTAATGTGAATGTGATATGAGAAAGAGAGTGTGCATCTTCATTTTTAGGAGCTTTGGTTAGATGGCTACTGACTTCTAATATACTATGTCTGATTAAACTTCCTCCTCACACAATGGTGATGATGATGATTCTGTGTTTCCTGGAAAATCAGAGGTAAGGCATCCTTTGCCGTTGTCCATCGATAGTGATAGTTGTGACTGTCCTTGAAAGGAATTCTGGAGGATTCATTGATAGTCATATGTTTCTGTTTGTTTGAAAAGATTGCACATACGTTTCCATTCTCCCATATCCATATTTTGGTATTGTTGTTTTATGTAGTGAGCGTTGGCATTGTATGTATAGGGGAGTGAATGGGATGACAATAGTTATCACAGTAATGGGAGAGTGTAGAGCATGATAGTGAAAAATACTGATGTTGGCTTTGCTATCAATTTATTGATGTAATTGTTAGGCATCCCAACAACAAAAATAATTTAAATTTCTTTGGCGGGACTTATTCAATATTTTGTGTTGTCCTGAACTGGTGCAGCAAAAAGTAAATTGATCATCGTCCATCCCAGCCATTCAAACTAAACTAAAAACAAAATGAGTTGGCTAGAGTTATATAAAGTGTTCTGTATTTTGAAAAGAAAACACTGTATGTTGTTGCTGTTGGATTCAGTTTCATATTCAGCACTCAGCAGCTGGCTAAAAATGTGATTAATTTATTTTTTGTTAGGACTCTTGAAGTGGGGACTATTTTTGTTTAGGACTGATGTGGTCCTACTTTTGGCTACAGTACTTTTGCTGTGCCATTGCAAGAAGCAAAACAATGCCATAAGAAAGCAATATCTCGGTTTTGGCTGCGATTTGACATATAAATTGTTTACTACATATATTGTATGGTTAATTTAAATCTGTGAAGTCTTATATAAGTAGAATTTTTCATAATCATAAAAAGAGAGGTTGTAATATCTCTGTGGTTTCTAGGAGCTTTCAATTTGAAATTTGGGTTGATAATTCTATATCTATATACACACTATTATGTGCATAGCATAATTATTAGTAAAAAAAGAATATTACTCCTACTAGATGTTTCGAAAAAAGGTGAGCATAGTGGAAGTACAAGTCTAATGTCCTGATGAACTGGAAAGCTACTTCTCAACTAAAGATAACAGCCTCATTTGTCCATATGGAAAATAATTTTAATCCAAGCATTTGGTATACTATTCCTTATATACTCTTTTGATAATGCCATTGGCTGCCATAGTTCATTTTCTCAAATGTGATTGGTTGTTTGTACAATGCATACATGTAGCAAAAGTGGGTTCAATATACAGTTTGCATCCAAGCAAAAAATGTTACCATCATCATTTTTTCATTTCTTCCATCAATTAATGATTGGGTGTAGAGTGAAGAAAAATATTTTTTCATGCTTCAAGAAAGCAATTTTAATCAAGAATGTCTAATAACCGATGATATTGTGTTTTATCTATGCAATAAGATGTGTTCATGATTGAATCATGGCCAATTCAGATATGCACGATGTTTTCATTAAAGACAACAGCATCATCCGGAGAAAACCTGCTGCAAACTGTTTCTCGGCTGTAATAGGTACTTAAATTGGCACACCAATCGAGGCTAACCAATTGCAATGCACACCCTGTCTGTATGATATATAATCTATTTAGAACAGATTGGATTCGTGATAGAACCATTGCCATCTTGAAGAAGGATGAAGTTATTCCTTAACACAAAAATCGTCCTGAGAAAACTTGTGCAGAAATACTTAAATTGGTACACCAATCAAGGCTAACCAATTGCAATGCATTTTCAGTAAGATCTCAATCTATTTGGAACAGCTTGGGATGAACATCAATAGGCAAGATTAACATCAAAAATCTAAATAATGCTTAGATAAAACCAACAGTTCGTCAGACAAACGTCGCCAAAACCAAATCCACCCTTAAATCCATCACCCTAACCAATGATGTGCAACCACCACCGCAGGACCAAATCCAGAATAATCAAAACATCTCAATTATTTACTGATTTTCACCCTCAACAGTCTCGCCCTCCTTGTGAACAATCTCATTCAACTCCGAAAAGCACGTGCGCCACTTCAAAGAAATATATGTGTGAAGCAACTCCTCATCCTTCTCAATGTCGCGGGTGGCGAAAATTTCGAATCGGTCCTCGTCAAAGTATCGAACCATTTTGGTGTTGGCAGTGCCTTCTTTGCAGGTATTGTAGAATGGGGCGCAGCCGGATCCCATGCCCCAGGTCTAGTTGATTAAAGAAAGAGGGCGATGAGATGGGAGAAAGTTAGTTACTCCTATGAAACGTGACAGTGCATGGGCATCTTGGCAATGCAAAACAGTTCATCATGTGGGTTTCACTCACCTTGTTGGGGCGCTCAGTGCTCCATGTGAAAATGTAAGGGCAGGTATTTCCGTCAAAGCCATCGGGAAGGCGGCGCATTACGCCCTTCTCGATAAGGTCGCCTGTGGAATGAAAGCATTGCAAATGAAAGTTCAAAGATTAATTTCATCAGAGGCATCTGTCAAAGCATTGTTCATTGGTCACAAACGGACGAGTTGTGTCGAAGATAAAAACAATGTTCCGGATATCCCACGACATGTCCGAGCAATAGCCGCCATCAATGATACCGCATGCAACGCATAAGTCTGCATAGAAATTAAAACAAACGTCTTGAAACGGCCACCGATGCTGGACGACAAAACGGTGCTCGTCATCTTTCGAAAACGTGAAAGAGGAGATAGACGACGAGAGGCGTAGAGAGGTTTGTTTCGTCGTACACAGCAGACTTGAATATGAAATTAATGATACACCCTACTGTTTCTCCCTCTGCTGCATGTTCCGTTGTTCAATGATATTGCCCATAACACCGACCGGCAACATTGTTGTTCATCGGTCGCAGATGTGGCCGCATTCGTACGACAATGACGACATGAATCGATCCTATGGTAGGTTGCACCTTCTTCAAAGTAACTACAATCACGCACCTTCCTTGAAAGCTTGAGCCGCGAAAGCACCATCGAACATGCCAGTATCATCATTTGAAAATGTCGATTGCTTGACGTAGACTTTGGAGCAGTCAATCTTGGTTTCTGGGTGGGATGCCATGGTTACAGAAGATAGAGGGGGATGTTGAAAATTATCTTGCGAAAGAAAAAAATGACAGCTAAACACGATCGTTTATTAGTATTGTGTCATGGTAGTATTTGTAGTACGGCCATGCAATCTCATCCTCAAAAAGGACGACGTCGTGCGTGGTGGAAGGTGGCGCCCATGGCGAGGGCGTTTCGCATTTTTTGGTTTCGGATTCCAGATTCCGACGTTACGAATCCGACGCCGTCTTTCCACGAGGAAAACACTCGCGTACAAAAAATAAAAGTAGGTTACCACACACACTACGGTATGGACGGAAGAAGTACTAAAGTGCTCCTACTACAATAGAACATGCTCTCTCTCTCTCTTGCTCTCTCTCTAGAGAGGAGAGATAGTACAACATACTACTATGGGTTACTATCGTAGGTACTATTACTACCTTCATTTCAAGAAAATTATTTCAAGCATATTTAGGAGAGTTCTCATATCTTTAGTCGCAAAAAATCCAACGCAAAAAAACGAACGCCACAGACCATCAAAGAAAAACGGAAAGCGACCCACCATGATCATCCGCGTCCGAACCAACGTCGGCGTCTGGCGAGTCGAAGACCTCGACAACAGCTCCTCCACCACACAGGATGTCCTCGATGGAATTGCCAAACTCCGCCCTCATGTCGAATACGAAAAGCCCCTCTCCTTCGATCCACGATGCGATCAACCCATCGACCCATCTCAACCTCTCTCCAAACAGGGCCTTGGACATGGTGCCATGATTCATTGCCGTGTCGATGCTTCCACTTGTGCGGAGAATATAGCACCTGCGGCTGTGGCCTCGTCGCAAGAAGAAGCACGCGATAAGGCACCCAGTGGCGGTGGTGGCAACACGAAACGAATCATTGACAAAGATGGCTCCATCAAATTAGTTCACACCGACGCCTCCGCTCCCACCGCCGACAGAGGCTTTCGCAAAGGGCTCCTTCCTCTCCGTGATATGAAAATGGCATGGACTTTGAATGAATTCGCTGCAATGGATGATAAGTTCAATTTTAAAATCAAGAGGCAAGACGCTAGCTTTGTGGGAAAGGGAGGCGTTCATTTGGAAAGCTCGGCAGTGGATGATTTTCAACGTTATTTGCGAAGGTTTCAATTCCAGCAGCAGCGATTTGGATATTTGTATGGCAAGTTCGTAGATGAGGAGATGGACACGGAAGATGCGAAGAAGGAGGAGGAAGAGGAACAGAGGAAGGCGGAGACGGCTGGTAGTAAATGGGGGGCAAGATTGTATGACGATCCGGACAAAAAGAAAAAGAAACAAAATGCCAAAGTGGTCGTGGAAGCAATTTATGAACCGCCTCAGGAGGCAGATTCGGAGGCGGCCGAGGGATTTGTCATTTTGGATGATCCCAATGAAGAAAAAGTGGAACAACTTGCGAACATGCTCGGTTTGAGGAGAGTCGGATGGATAGTCGGACATCCTCCTCGGGAAGAGGGATTTCAACTTTCTTCCGCGGAAGTCATCATGGCAGCCGAGCTTCAATTGGAATCTGCGGGAGGTATTGAAGAAACTCCCTTTGTAACAGTGCGTGTCACGGTCGGGGACGATGGTAACGTGGCAGTTGAAGCCTTCCAAGTCAGTTTGCAATGCATGGAAATGGTTGCAGAAGAAGCATTGGATGTGGGTCCCAATCCTGGATTCTGCTATGTAAATGAAACATTCACTGCGATACAGGAGGGAAAACCGAGTTCCACTGTCGAAAATAACTTCTTCTTGACTTTGGTTCCCATCAATCGACATCAATCCGACATGTTTGTGTCCATGTTTCCAAAATCCAATCGAGCGTTTGATGATCGTGCACAAACGCATGATGAGATGAAACGTCAACTTTCCAAGAGTGGGACTTCTGGTTGGACCTTTGTTGATTTATTATCGGATTTTAGTTTGTTATTGTATCTGTGTCAATTTTTGGATATCAAGACGGATATGCCGAAGATTTGTGAGAGTGTCAAGGATAGAGAGGTGCCATTGGATGATGGTTATAAAATTATTATTGCAAGTATGGCGGGCATGGATGGTTCGTATTAGTTGAGTGTTATCAA
Source organism: Conticribra guillardii (assembly GCA_036939335.1). Taxonomy (NCBI): domain Eukaryota; phylum Bacillariophyta; class Thalassiosirophyceae; order Thalassiosirales; family Thalassiosiraceae; genus Conticribra; species Conticribra guillardii. The sequence continues at coordinate 16,726 of JALLAR010000076.1, forward strand.
CTGAATGAAAATAGAGCTCAAAATATCCTCTTTGGTCAATTGATTCTAGGTAGAATTATTCAATTTATCAGGGAAACAAATATGATACCATAGAATATTACATTATGTTTTTCTTTGTTACTTACGAGCTGTGTTTGTTGTCCCATTTGCATTACTATACCGCGCTGGATAAACACATTCCATTCTCAGATACAATTTGAACTGAAGGTGAATTGCAATCATCATACGTCAGATTTAGGATGTACCACACGAGGCGCTGCATAACCATGTCCATTGACGCAGGCTTCCCAGCTGTGCATTGGAGGCAAATCGCCAAGATATTTAAACGATCTGTAGAATAGATATGGTTTTTGGTCATTACCCGGATTGACATCAGGAAGAGCTGATATGTACCAATGGCCTCCACCAAAACAACGCCTGTGATAAATATTGAAATATACATTTTCTCCTTTCCATAAACGTCCCATTAATAGATGTCACTCCACACTCCTCAACAGCCATTTCGTCCACACCAGTAGCAATGTTATTTTCCTCCCGTCCAATGGCATCTGAGGCAACCACAGCACCCGTAGCACCACTAGAGCCTTCGTTAGATTCGGGATAAACCATGTTGCTCCAGACAGGAGCAACTGGAGCACGATCAGCACCACTGCCATCTGCAGGAGAAAAAGTCCCTTTCCTCTTCTGCCTTTCATCAAGTGGAGTCCCACACTCCGAATTAAGGTCAATAACATCCCACCGATTTTCTGCAGCCTTCAAAGATTCTTTTGCATCTTCCCGTTCCTTCTTAGACTGCTCCTTTTGACGACGTGCCGCATCAACCATTTGTTGAGCTGTTTCCATCATTCGTTGAGCTGTTTCCATCATTCGTTGAGCTGTTTCCATCATTCGTTGAGCTGTTTCCATCATTTGGGCGGCATTGTCATCCGATTTTTCGGCCGCTGCGAGACGCTGTTTGGCGGTGTCGATTTCGTGACTCCCATTTTGATTTGGTGGTGGCATGATAGTTGCAGTATGGTATTTTAGTTTGCCGCTGTATTTTTGCAACTCAAATCACAGCACATGGCGAAATGCAATCGACAACAAGATGATCGAATTTGATGAAATCAAAATGATGCCCAGGAGAAAGGGAAAAGAGAAACACATATGTCAGTCCAAAACATGTTAGCTTGTAGTTTATATCGCAATGCAATGTTTGAATATGTTTGAATCCAAAGCAATCGATCATGGGAGAATGAGAAATGAATCGCGAGTAAGAGTATGAACTCTCAAACAACATATTGAAATTTTAATTAACAAGACGGCATACCACATGACCGGTTTCCTCATTTGTTGTATGCGCTTCAATCGGTTGTGAGCTGTGAATAGATGATAGAACATGATATTGCCGCCCTTCAGAAATTCCTTACCTTACGAGTCGTGTTCTAGATAGATAGACCATTAAAAGCACCAAAAGCGATGAAAAGACGATGGCAACGTTGCAGTCGAAGCCTTCCAAGTCAGTTTGCAATGCATGGAAATGGTTGCAGAAGAAGCATTGGACGTGGGTCCCAATCCTGAATTCTGCTATGTAAATGAAACATTCACTGCGATACAGGAGGGAAAACCGAGTACCACTGTTGAAAATAACTTTTTCTTGACTTTGGTTCCCATCAATCGACATCAATCCGATATGTTTGTATCCATGTTTCCAAAATGCGTGCCCAAACGCATGATGAGATGAAACGTCAACTTTCCAAGAGTGGGACTTCTGGGTGGACCTTTGTTGATTTATTATCGGATTTTAGTTTGTTATTGTATCTGTGTCAATTTTTGGATATCAAGACGGATATGCCGAAGATTTGTGAGAGTGTCAAGGATAGAGAGGTGCCATTGGATGATGGTTATAAAATTATTATTGCAAGTATGGCGGGCATGGATGGTTCGTATTAGTTGAGTGTTATCAACTGAATGAAAATAGAGATAAAATATCCTCTTTGGTCAATTGATTCTAGAAGTGATTCACTTAATCGGCCACACACACTTGTGAAGTAGAATTGGATACCTATTTGTTACTTCTTAAAAGCTGCACTTTTTGTTCCATTTACATTACAAGATTCGGGATATACCTTGATGCGATGGAAGAACACATAAACGCCAAGTTAGCCTTCAACTAAAATCAGCAGCATGGACCCGGTAGATATCAATTTTCCCCGCCTGAATAACCACCACCAAGAACAATACGATGCCAATAGGTCAGATTGAAATCCACTTGCTCTTTTTCCCACTGACCTGTTTTGGAACATATATACCACATTTTTGTAGATCTCGTTCAAAGAAGGAATCCCAGATTCCTCAACAACCATCTCATCAACACCACTAGTTAGCATTGCTGTTTGCCTCCTTTTCCATGGCAATTGCAGCATCTGTATCACCACGAGAGCCTTTGTCAGATTTAGGATACACTTGAGGCGCTGGACGAGCACATTCTGTGCATACTTCCCATTTGTTCGTTGAACATAATTCACGAAGATGGTCTGATTGTGTGTAGTAGAAATCGATATCGTATTCACTCCTAGTATTGCCATAAGGAAGAACCGATATCATCCAAATGCTTTTGTAGTAACACCAACGAATCTTGAAATCCACTTCCTTCCCTTTCCACGAGCCTGCTTTGAAATACATTGGGGCACCATCATATGTCCCACATTTCGTGTAAGTCCCATTGATAGAAGGTATTCCGCATCCCTCAACAACCATTTCATAAACACCACTAGCATCATTGTTTGCCTCCCTTTCGATGGCACCCGCAGCAACCGAACCAACCGGAGCAGCACGAACACGAACACGAACAGCACGAACTGGACGAACTGCACCACTGACACCCAAAGGCGACACAGTCTGTTGCCTCTTGCGGCGTTCATCCAATGTTACCCCGCGCTCCATATCAACGTCAATAACCTCCCACCGCTTTTCTGCAGCCTTCAAAGATTCTTTTGCATCTTCCAGTTCCTTCTTAGACTGATCCTTTTGACGACGTGCCACATCCATCATTTGTTGAGCTGTTTCCATCATTTGAGTAGCATTGTAATCCGATTTTTCGGCCGCTGCCAGACGATGCTTTGCGGTGTCGATTTCGTGACTCCCATCTTGATTTGGTGGTGGCATGATAGTTGTATTTTGGTTATTATGTATTTCTCTTTCTTCGCCCACTGCTGACTGCAATATTGTGACGGATTACAATTGGAGTGGGGCATGGTATTGCCAACGCAAAGCATAGAACATGGCGAAATGCAACCGCCAACAAGATGATCAAATTTGATCAAATCAAACTGACGCCCAGGAGAAAGGGAAAAGAGAAACACATGTGTCAGTCCAAAACATGTTAGCTTGTTGTTTATATCGCAATGCAATGTTTGAATAATATGTTTGAATCCAAAGCAATCAATCATGGGAGAATGAGAAATGAATCGCGAGTAAGAGTACGAACTCTCATACATGCTGAAATTTCATTAACAAGATGGCATACCACATGACCGGTTTCCTCATGTGTTGTACGTGCTTCAATCGGTTGTGAGCTGTGAATAGATAACATAATAATATGTTCCACCCTTCAGAAATTCCTTACGAGTCATGTTCTAGATAGACCATTAAAAGCACCAAACGCGATGAAAAGAGATGGAAATTTTTTTGAAAGCTTTTTTATCATTATTTATGAATGCATTTTGATCCTGGCTTTAATGGTAATCAGTAATCCTATATTCTGTCATCATTCATCAACCACCAAAATAACCTCACCGTGCATCTACCTCCAGTATCCCATGGATCATCTCTGGGTAGTCACGTCATTTTCCCAGTCCATCTTAGTCTCACTACTTAGAAGTTCATATTCTATTGGAGTGAACGCATTTCCCTTCCGCCATGTTGTGGCAGCATTGCAGTCTACAATTTTGATAGTAGAATCTTGTTCGAGACTGATACATGAGTTTTGGCTCTTATCTCTGCCAATTTTAAACAGGAATTCGTCTCCATTACCACCCGTGGATTCTAACATTGCTTCAACTCCAGAGTCGAGGTCGCATGTGTAAGTTTTTATGCTGGCTGCACCAAGTGCGGGGTTGCGTCCATCAACGCATTGATCAGTATTCCATGCCCGGAGACTTCCGCAACAGCTTCCATCATCTTGAAGTCTGCTGCTTGTGTGCCACCATTGTGCTTTTGGCTCCGTAGGAGGTCCTGCCAAGCACTCCTTCATAACAAGCTCATCAGCAGATCCATAATTAGTCCATCCCATTGATTTTAATTGTAAACAAAGAGAAGACCCCGATGAGGTTTTGGCTTCGATCTGAAATACTTCCTTTGGAATCACTCCTGCGTCACGGTAAATATTCTTGAACCGATTGAGATACCACTCAAAGCTTTCACATTTAAGGTTCGAAAAGGAATTAGTGATGCTCGACGTGTCCAAATCTACTCCCTTCCATTGCTTGAAACTAGGAAATGTGAGCGTCTTTTCGTACCAAGGCCCCAAATGAGCCTTGACCGCACGAGCACGGTTTTTGATTGCATCCCCGGCACCGAGCTTATATTTAGCTTTTGTTTTCTCAGTCCCATCTCGCCACATGTGTGCTACGAAGGATGTAGGAGCAGACACAATTTCACCACCGCACGTCCAAATACGTAAGGATTGGTCGAGATTCTCCCCTCCCCATCCCTTCATACTTGAGTCATATCCTCCTATTTCAAAGAACCATTTGCGGCTAATGGCCAAAAGCCCACCGCTCATGATGGGGACATAGGGTGTGTTGTCCGTTGTCCACTTGAATTCTGCATCAAATGTCAAGTAACATTTACTCATTCCGCCGCCACCGCCAGTCGGCCTACCAAACTCAGTCCACGTATCAATATTGAGACTCGTAATGGTGGGAACCACCACACGCTTGTAATTCTCCTGCACTGCCGTAACATATGGAACCCAATAATCTTTTCCAGGCTTCACATGACAGTCGAAAAATACAATAATATCTCCCGTTGCCGCCTCAGCTCCAGCTTGTTTTGCGCCAATCAAACCAGCAGGCTCACTCAAACGAACATATTTGACGCCAAACTTGGCAGCCTCTGCTACCGGCCACATTAGATCCAACCGAGGTTCGCTTGCATCATCAACGATAATAATTTCCTTTAGTATGTCTGCGGGCGTCTCGGCAAAGATGGAATGCGCCGTTCGTACAAATGTATCATGCTCAAATCCACATGGAAGAACCACACTCAATGTCAATAAGTTTTCGGATCCTTTCATGTTCGCAGGAACTTGAGCACGCGATTCTTGGATTTTCCTCTCATCCAACTTTTTCACCGCTGGAGCTGCTGGAGCAGCAATCCCGGGTTTCGAAGCGGCTCCTTTGCACAATGTCTTTCTTTCGTCAATATCAACGCATTCTTTTGAAAGTGCGCACCAAGAACAATCACCATTGCACCAATCCTTCCCATTCCCCTGCGGACACGCATTGCACGACTTGGCCTTATGGTTCCCACAATTCTTCATTTCATACTTTTTATTGTCAATATGCCACGGTTGATGCCTCCCCGTCAACCTCATCATGACATACTTATCAAACCATTCAAAATCATGGCATTGATTCTCCTCCTTAATCCGCACCTGCTTCTGCGCCACCGGATCCGTTTTCCAATCATCAATAAATCGTTGAAATTCCGGAGCCAGCGTCTCCTTCCCAAACAACCGTTTATAATACGCCTTTTTCGCAGGATGATCCCCCACCCACGTCTCCATCACGCGTAAATTATTCCTCGTGGTAATTTTCGTAAAATTGTCCGCCTTATGGCGCAATACCTGATATGTGCCGGTGTAGGTCCCATTTTTGTATCCGCATCCCAATCGATCCGTCATTTCGCGGGGTAGGTCTGGAGGCCAGCGGGTGAGGGCTCCTCGGCCGTCTTTTTCCTTGTGTTGGCGATACATGTGTCCGACGCGGGAGCAGGGGACCATGAGCATGCGTCCGCCGCACATCCACATTTTGAAGGCCATTTCTGTGTTTTCTCCTCCCCAGACGTAGAGTCCTGATGTTGATAGTTGTGTGTGTGTGTGTTGTGTTAGTTGAATCACAAAGTTAGTTTCCCATGATTTGCATAATATCGATGCATACCAAGTAAGTATGTAATATCCTTCCCAAATAACAACAATAATAAAAACAATCCTTCTCCCTAATATCTCTCTTCAATAACTATTACTCACCTTCATCATACCCACCCAACCTCCAAAACTCATCCGCCCTAATCGCAAACAAACTCCCCGGACCAAACGGCGTCTCATACGGCTCCCTCCCACTCGGCACCTCCGCCGCATACTTCATCTTCTTCCTCTCCGCTATCTCCTCCTCCCCAAACTTCTCCTTATAAAGCGGTTCCCCATAATCCCCAAACCGATCCGCCTGATAACTAAACCAAAATTCCGTATTAATAATCCCATACTGCAACGGACCCACCCCCGCCGAATAATCCTTGGTTCCCAAATCGTCAATCACATCAATCGTCTGCATCGCAATGGTATGCGGATTTTCAATAATGGGCACCGCCAAATGATGGTACCACGTCGAACTCAGCATTTCGATATGAGAATCCACAAACATCAGCACCTCCCCCGTCGCGATTTTCGCTCCGCTCAATCGCGAACGAGCGCATCCCTCGCGATTGTCGTGTTGGATGACCTTGACTTTGGGACTCAGGGCTTTGATCCTATCGAATTCGGATTCGTCGACATTCCGGCGGATGTTGGCGGGAAGGTCGTGATGGCCGGGGATGCCATTGTCGTCGACGACGATGACCTCCACGAGGAGTTCGGGGGGGGTGCGCGCGAGGATGGATTGGACGGAGATGGAGATCCAGTCGTCGGGTTCGTTTTGGGTGGTCATGATGACGGAGACGGTGGGGAGGAGGGTGTTGTTGAAGCGGTAGTGGCGGCACATGGGGTTGAAGAAGTGTTTGATTCCTTTGCCCTTGTTGGTGGGGCCGTTGGGGCCGAGGTTGCGGAGGTGGTTGTAGGAGGAGGGGTCGCCGGTGAGGTGGGTGCGTTCGAAGGAGTCGTCGGGGTCGGATACGAGGTGCCAGGCGGGGGTGGGGGGAGGGCCTCCGTTGAATGGTTTATTACTATTAATGCTTTTGTTGTTTATATTGTTTGAACGGTCATCAGGAGCGTCATCGTTAGCGTCGGCATTCGTATTGCCATCCGAATCGGAAGCCGCCCCATCCATCATTCCCATGGCCAAATCCAAAAAAGAACTTTCTTCCACATCTCCATACTTTTGATTACTACCATTCTCACCACCACCATTATCATTATTTCCATCCGATTCCTTGACATTTGCACCTTTTAAACCGGCATGACGAGCATGATCCTCTTGCTGCTTTTGACCAGTACGTCCTCCATCCCTTACGAAATGCTGTTGTTGTTGATCCGTAGTAGCAACTCCAACTCCAACAACTCCCTTATTCATTCCCAAAGTAACGGCGCGCAAGGCACGTCCATATAGGACTATTCCCAAGGTGAGAATGGTGGCTCCTGCCAGGAGGATCATGACCTTACTAATGTTCCTGTTGCCGCCATGATGGTGATTGCGGGAGCCGCCGAGGGTTTGGCGTGCGGCGGCGGGTCTTCGTGCCATGATGGTATATGGTACTACTACAAATAATGGTTGCGGCAGGATCTACTAATAGTAGATACTATTGCTGCATGCAGGATGGTTTGCTCGCTCGAAAGGATCGGCCTCGCTTTATTTTATTATTATTCGTGCTTTGTGGTACTCCGTAAAATCCTAACGAATAATAGGTACTGTTTTGGCCGACCGACCGACGGAGTGAACAATAAAAAAAAATAATGTGAACAATGACAATGCATGCGAATCTATGCGAATGATGTTTTTGATACGCGGTAGATATCGTGTGATTGCGGAAGATTTGGAAAGCTCCTTTTCTGGGACGGGAAAGATGTTTAAAATTAATACCAGATCAATACATGGGAATTCATTCATGTCTGTACGTCGTACATAGTGTTTTAATAGGATAGATTTGGTGATTGGTTCTGTTACTGCAAGACGAAGGGCAGACAGACCAAACTCAATTCCTCTGTACTACTACAGACTACTACCCATGTTCTAGTAGTATACCTGGAAGATTCCGGATTTGTATTACTCCGAAGTTTTTATTTCTTGGCGAGCTCGCAA